>JAYESA010000810.1:0-93432 GCA_036927795.1 Iris macrosiphon
TATATATATATATATAATATGTATATATATTTATGTAATATTGTGTCTTAGATCTATGTATCTATGTATATACTATAGATGTATATATTGTATGTAATCATTCTTCTATGTGTGTATATATATATATTGTAGTATATATATATAGATATGTATATGTTAAGTATAATTTTATGTGTTATAATTATATTTATATAATTTGTGTTATTTATAGGGAATAATTATATGTACATACATATATATATGTATAGTTGTATATATGTATCACTATATATATGTGTGTATGTTACTATGTGGTATTTTATATAATTTACCATGTATAAGTGTATGTATAGTATATATATAGTTTTATATGCTTGCATATATATATATATTGTGGGTTATATATATGTATATATATATATTATGGGTTATATATATGGTATTTAAGTATATATTGTATATATATACATATATTTTTATTACCGACAGCAGCAGGCAAAGAATAGCAAATAGCAGCAGAGGCAACACAGCAGCAGCGGCAGCAGGGAAACAGCGACAACAACCAGCGACAGTTGCAGAAAACTGTCGCTGAAACAACAGCGTATCAAGCAGCGTATCAGGAGCTTTAGTGACAGTTTTTAGCGACAGTGTAAAAAATTGTCACTAAAATAGCAGTGTATCAGTATCAACAACAGTCTTCAACGACAGCGGGCAGAGTTTTTAGCGATAGTTTGGCAGTTTTTAGATATTTATATATATAGATATATATGTGTATATATATGGTAATTAATATATACGTATATATGTTACTAATTTTCTAATTGTGTTTTAGTATACTATATGTATAATATATTTAGTTGTAGCATATAATATTATTGAAATAGTTAGTATATTTTAGTTATCTATTATTATGAGTATCTTTAGTTATATATATATTATATATTTGTAGGTATGTATATATGTATGTACGTATATATGTATTAGTATTTAGGATGTAGTTGGTAGTTAGTATTTATTCTATTTAGTATATACTAGAATTAATATTGGATTGATATATGTATACATATAGTTATTGATGAATAGTTAGTATATATATAAAGATTTTGGTATTACCTTGAGATACCAAGGTAAGTATCAAGAGATACCAAGGTATGAGTAGTAGGTATTGGCATAGTAATAGGATAGTTATAAACTAATTATGGGTTGGTATTAAGGTGACTAAAATAAGGTATATAGTATTGTATAAATACTAAATACATGGTAGTTTATAGTTATAGTTGGATAGTTAATATATATATATACTAGAGTGACATTACCTTGAGATACCAAGGTAAATGCCAAGGTATTAAGGATACCCAAGGTATTGGATTTGGGTATCAAGATAGAGGTTTATTATTGTGATACCAAGTTAGTTCAAAACCAAGGTATCCATTTAGCATTTATAATTAGGATTATATATATATAATATTGTTTGATATGTACATATATGTTATATTTATCCCTTGTTTGCGTATCCTGAGATACGGTATCTTAGTATCCTAAGATGTAGCTTGTATGGCCTAGATTTATAGTATGTGAGCCCAATATCTTTGAGTTAGACTCATGCAACATAGAAATAGGTATTGACCATAGTTTGACTATAGTTGATCATAGTTGACTTAGAGTTGACCTAGTTTGACTTTTGACTTAGAATTAACTTGTTGACCTAGAAGTTGACTAGTTTAACTTTTTTTCTTTTCAAAACATTTTATTGATGTTGTATTCCATATTTATGTCTTCGAGGCACCGTATCAGACATCTATATGACTATTCATTGGACTTCAGGCGAGTACATTCTCTGATAGTTTCTCATTTATGATATCCTCTATGTTCATTGTATTTAGTGTAGATATCCATGTTCTTTTGACACGATAGTTACACGGATTGGTATATCCGGATCTCGTCATGCGATGTTATTCCTTGGTATATTGTGTATCTTGTGCAGGCCTTATTTTATTGATTATCTTGTACATGTACAGACACTGATTCTCGGGAAGTATCGCTATCTTCTTGGAGAATCTCGTGCCATAGCATACCATGGTTGGATCTATTATACCAGTCGGGGTTGGAGAGTATGTAGTGTAGATATGTAATCATACCCTCTTTGTATCATGTCTTGTATTAAATAGTATTAATCATACACCACACGTATAATTAGCCAGGCCATAAATCTTGTATCAACTTTCTAAGCCGATCACATGTTAAAGCTGGTACTCACTCACTTAGTCATTAGTATATTCTTGTTCATTTACCATATTGTTCATTCTTATATTTTTTTTTAGTATTTTCTTTATTGTGTATCTCTTGTACATGTATATGGCATCTTGTATATTTATATCTATTTACTGCTACATAGTTCATATCATTGATTTAGAACTGCTGTTAGAGATGTACTTTGCTCCATTCCTGACTGAAAAATATTTTTTAGAGGATCCGAGAGATTTGTGTCCGACATACTATGGACTTCGACTTATAGATGGTGCAAACTTGGATCCACTAGTTCTGGAGTGATTATCGGAAGGTTTATCCAGATCACTAGTTTTTATAGTTAGTTTCTTTAGCATTTTGGTACCGGATTTGTTTGGTTTGTGATTGGATATTATTTTTGTTAGCATTTTGGTACTGTGTGTATTATTGTTTTATATTTGGTTTACATAAATAATTTAGTCATTATTCTTTGGTATTTCTGTCGCTGACTCAGCAACGAAATAGTTTTCGTCGCTACGATCTATCATTATTTAACAGCATTTTTCTAGGAAGACCCATCCAAGCTGTCACGTCCCAGTCCCAAAATATGTAGGACTAGGAATACGTAAGCATGACAGCCGTATGTATATGGCAACTCCAATATTTGGATACCATAATACATACGTACGCTGTAATATGAATATTAACTCACATGTGGTATATATATTATCATAGGTCACAGAAAATACTAATCTCATCCATAAAAATAAGTCATAGTAAAGAAATAACTAAAGTAGAGTAATGAGTCTGAATAATCCAAAATGATAGTTGGGTGGAGACAAATCCACTACCAAGGACTATATCTATACTAAAATGAGAGAGGAGGATAAATCTCCAATATAAAATACGATGATGATAGGAGTGTATCAGCTAAGAGAATCCATCGCTAGAGATAATCAAAGATGCTCAGAAGGTAAGACCTCCTCGGCAGAAAATAATGCGTCAGGTCCTGGCCCATACTCCTACGGATACTCCTGATCGTCTATACCTGGCAAAGGACCAGGTCCTCAGAGGAACGTAACAAGATACATAGAAGCATGCCAATTGAATACAGTAAAACATACATAATAGATAGAAAATATATAATTACACTGTACTAGACAATCTATATGAAATGCATAATGAGGATAACTTTAAGACGTATGGGCATGGGTAGGCTACTTTATCTAATCTCAAAACTCACACACACGTCCATGAATATCAGAAGCCATCATACCTCAAGGGTAGCGAATATCGTGATACCATAAATTGACATACCTCGAGGGTAGCGACCAGCACGACACAACTACCATAGTGCGTGCTAGTTACTACGGTTTACCAGAGTGGTTATAACCCATACGCCTACTGATTGTCCTCCTCTCCCATGATACTATGTGTCAAGTATGTGTCAACATATATAATATATAATTATGACTAAAAGAAAATACACATACAATGAATATATGAAAATATAATAAGCATACAAAGTACTGTAAGCAATTTGGCAAGGTATACTTGCCTGACAAGAAAGCTGCAAAGTGTAAGCGTCTAGATGTCAAGCACAAGGGATCAAAAATTATGGCCTCAGAATGAACATCTCCGGATGCTGAAATAAACATTACCAAAGTTTCCAGAATAAGCGAGATAGTCAGAAAACACTATCCTTTTGTCCAATTTGGACATAGGGGCAAAACAGTAATTTCAGGTCAAAGCTGGATCCACATGTGGCCCACTTTGCACCAAAATATGTGCCAGAGGTAAATATCTCTAAATGGGACAAATTATAGGTCAAACAAATTTTAAACGTTAATACAAACTCAACGGTACGTCAAATTTTGGATTCCGGTGAGCCGAACACAAATTTGCCCTTAAAGTCAACCGTAGGGCTTGCAAATAGGTGGCTTGGTCAACTGTCTCGGAATCGCGTAAAACTTGGGTCACAGGAGCAGTGTGATAACACAAATCCAATGGCATAAGTTTTTTTTACATTCATACGAGCGTACACAAAATGGAGTATTATTTTGCAAAAAATGTGATACGGAAACTTTTTACGGATACGGGTTGATTCCGACGCGCACACACGTCCGAATTAGTTTTCGCGAAAGCCCACACGTCAGGACATACCATACGCATCTTTCGGTGCAATTGGTAAGTGACGGGACGGTCCCGTTTGGCAGGGTGCGCTCCGTATCGCAAACTTTAATATTTTAAAAATAAGTTTTTCTGAGTTTTCAACTTAAATTATCTCTGAATCTAACACATAATAAAATAAACTAATTAACAGGGAATAATCTCGATTATATAGGCATTACACAGAAAAAAGTAGATTTTGATTTGGATGTCTACGTTGGGAGATATCGGCCTCGAAACTTGGCTTCGATTTTTACCTAGTTTTTAGCGTTGTACGATTGAAACTAATTAACGGGGTTTAGAGAGGGATAGGTGGTGATCATACCGGCAAAGAAGGATCCGAAATCGGACAAAAGATGCGATAAAAAATGGCATGTGAAGGGGCGATCGTCGCTGCCTATTTTTGTCGTGGTTGACCGTACGGGGTTTGCTATCGCTGTTCGGCCGGAGTTCTCCTTCAGCGGCGCGGAGCGACATTCGTTCGGCGCGATCGGCGGCGCAGGGCTGGGGTGTGGGTGTCGGATGATTAGGATAGGGTTAGGGTTTAGAATAGGTGTGTGTGTGTGTGTGTATATATATATATATATATAGAGAGAGAGAGAGAGAGAGAGAGAATAAGGGAGGTGAGGTGGCACCTCACTCTCAAAACAAGGGTGGCGGTGATGTGGCACAATCACAACCATACAAACGAGGGGAGGGGGTTAAGTGCAATTTGCCAATTATGAAATGTGTGGTTGGAATTGTGCCACGTCATCGCCACCCTTGTTTTGGGAGTGAGGTGCCATCTCACCTCCCTTATTCTCTCTCTCTCTCTCTCTCTCTATATATATATATATATATATATATATATATATATATATATATATATATATATATATATATATATATAGCAGGGAAGAAAGCGGGGGAGATGACCTGGGCCGCGCGCGGGGTTGGTGATCCGCTGCTGCTGTCGGGTGGTTTCTGGGCTGGGGGTTGGAATGATTAGAGTAGGTTTTTATTTATTATTTATTTATTTTTATTTTTATTCTTTTCTTTTTCTTTTTCTTTTTATTTATTATTATTACTATAATAATTATTATTATCACTAACATTATTATTATTATTATTATTATTATTATTATTATAACTATTACTTCTTCTTCTTCTTCTTCTTCTTATTATTATTATTATTATATTTAATAACTATATATTATTTACATATATATTTGAGGTATATAAAAAAAAATATTTGTATCCAAAATAAATTCTAAAAATATCTATCACTCTTCTTCAACGATTCCTAAAATAAAAATAATAGTTTTTTGTGCAATAATTCTAAACGAGTATTTATCTATGTAATTAAATAAATAAATATTATTTTCTAATTAACTAAGAAATAATATAAATAAATTCTATGATTAATTAAATAAATATAATATTTAAAATTATGGGGTTTTACATTCTACCCAACTTACAAAAATTTCGTCCTTGAAATTAACACTAACTCATATTCATAATAAATTACTATAGCTATTATACTTCATTGCTATCTAGTAGTGCTTCCTAAAAGGTCATAGTCAGCCATTCTAACACTTTTCTCCTCTACTGTCTATACACTATTCTTTTATTCTCTAACTCGTCTACACTACCCAACTTACAAGAATTCTACTAGTAGTCAAAGTCTCTTGAGGCTATTGTCTAGGTTGTAAGACGAATATATTCATTGGGTCGAGAATTTTGGGATACATGTCTAGAATCTCATAACCATAATTTTTCTCCATAACCTTCAAGTATCGTAGTCTAATACTACCATACCACCTGGCCAGTATGGCTGCAAGTAATTCGACCACTCTACCATAATCATCTAGCTACAGCTGTCGCTACCTCGCTAGCGATTTGTCATAGTCATCAGTTCGTAACAAGTGCCTTCAACTCTTTCCTAAGCTTAGTCTAAGTTTTAGGACAACAATTTAGGTCTTGACTAACTTTATAAAACTATTAAAAGTATGAACTAATTCAACAGTCCAACTAATTCATGTAAGACTAAGGGATGTTATTCATGGTTTAAAAATAATAAGAGAGTACATATATTGCTATAGTGTATATACATAAGGGTTATCATTATGAACTTATCTTTTAGTTATCAATTATTAATACCCTATTTATGTTTTAACTAACAAATTAAAAGGTGAGGTTGAAGTAAATCAAATAATTCATAATGGCACAAAAAGATACAACTATGATAGAAAGAATTAAGCACGAGATAAGGAATGGATATGGAAGAGAAGATGAGTAACCCAAGGAGACGAGATAGTGATAGGAAATAGAATACTACTACTGCTACTCATGTCATCCATAAGCATCATGGGTATGCCATCTAGTTAGAATATCAACATATCCTCATAACTGCTAAACCACCATATATATATAATTCTACATCTATTATATACCTAAGATCTCGTGTCATAATGGGGTCATGAGTAAGCAATCACAATTATAACTGAAAGGTCGTACCTGTATCTATGACTTCCTGTGTCTGTGCTCCCATATTCGTCATAATGAGTGCTTGGCCTTGTCTTTGGTCATTCAACTGGGGTCTAGCCTCCTCTATTTAGGCTGACTGTAGAAGTAGTGGTGGGTCCCTTTGGTATCATATACTTAAGGGTGTAAGCGGTGTTCCTGATTCTAATGCCATAGACCTCTGGGTCTGCTGAGGATATTCTCGGGTTTGATGGTGACTTGAGCCACATAACATCACTGCCCCAATCGATGACGACGATCTCTATGAATATGATCTGTTATACCACAAAAGTGGCAAGTACGGTGCTCCTTGGTTGGATATGGTGCGGCACTATATGTTTGTTGGTGTGCCAAAGGGCGTCTGATGGGCCCTCATTGCTGTATCCTTACTAGTCCTTGGTGAATTCTCTGTTGATTTTTGTTTCCCTTGCTGATGGCCTCCTGGATCCTGACCTTTGTCAATAACTCACCATAAGAGATCCGGGATTATGAACTAGTGTAGTGCTGGAGCTTCTGAGTCAGCCCACGGTGAAACCTCTTAGCCTTCTCCAAGTCATTAGGTATTAGGGCAGCGCCATATTTATTGAGGCGGCTAAACTCTATATTATACTCGCTGACTGTCTTATTTTCCTGCTCCAGATGGAGGAACTGATCGTACAATGCATCCCTTATAGTATCCGGGAAGTACTTCCTCTCAAAGCACTCCAAAAATTATTTCCAAGTCTGACGTGTACCCAACTGGCGCTCCATTGATTCCCACCAGTGATGAGCGTAACCCTCTAGCTGGGTCCTTACGCCTGTCATCCATAGATCTGTAGGCAGCTGTGATGCTTCTAACAACTTCTTGGTTTTGGCAATCCAGTTTATGGTCTCCTTTGGACTCTCAATGCCTTTATACGGCTTGGGGTCCATCTTTACAAAGTCCTTGACTGAACCAACTCGAGCTTGCGATACTGAAACTAGTACCTGGGCTGGTGCTGGGGCTAGTGTAGCCATTCTCTCAAGTGCTGCCAGAAATTCTAGCCTCTGCTCCGTCGCTTGCTGCCTCTACTCTACAGCCTGTGCGGCTACCTACTGACTCTGTTCCTGTATTATCATATAGAAGAATTGGAACAACTGTGTCTGGATATCCTGCAGTTCTGGTGGAGGTGAAAAAGTCTCATTTGGCACCATGGAATGAGCTGATGGAACTGGATTGTTAGTCAGTCAATCCGGTCCCGGAAGAAGATGAGTCATTGAGGCCTCTTCTGGTGATTGACCGTTGACCCCTGGAGACGCGTTGTCCCCGGTGGTGGCATGTCTGTTACGCAAATTCATCTCTCTGCAAGAGTGTCATGCCCCAGTCCCAAAAATATGTAGGACTAGGACACGTAAGCATGCCAGTCGCAGGGATATGGCAACTCCAATATATGGAAACCAAAACCCATACGTACGCTGTAATATGAATATCAAATCCACAAGTGGTATAAATCTATTACAAGTCACAGGGTAAAATCTAAATCTCATACACGAAAATTAAATATAAATAAATAACCAATATCTATAAAACTAGATCTCAATAAAAAGTATCTAAGGATGATAGTTGGATGGAAATAAATCCACTACCAACTCGAATATAAGAGCAAATGCAATATAAGTACACCACAACAAACACAATATAAGAATATCAACTAACGACCACGGGATCGAAGAGAAGACCTCCTCGAAATATATGTAACCATCAAAAGTTGCGCTCTTGCGAATACTCAAGAACAGATACCCCTGGAAGGGCCCGGTCCTCAGAGGGACATAACAAGATACATAAAAGCATGCCAATAAAGTACTGAAATAAATATCTAATGGGTCACCTAACCGTCTAAGTGAATGCAGTTTAAGAACAACTTTCCCAACGCATGGGCTATCTGGCTAAAATGGGATTGGCATGGTTCTCTTGGAGATCTAGGGGCCTACAAAGCATGTCATCTTTTCAACGGCAGAGGCCGCCTGATAATAATATAATATATAGTGGTCATCATGACCGCGCATCTCCGGCGGAGCGTACGGGTTATACAAGGAAAGTGCAACGGAGCCCACATGCCTTACTTGTTGTTCTCTCCACCCCATGCTCTAAGCATATCACATCCATGACACGATAATATCTCTAATAACTGCCAAGTCTGCTAGCATGCAAAGTTTCTAACAACAGTTATTCCTAACGCATGGTCCACACGTATAGGAGGCCAAACCCTGCACACAAGTCCATGATCTATATGAGACTCATAAATCGTTTAACAACTGTGTCACGGCCAATGAAACCTAATGATACTTCATGATAATGGGGCGATCTCATAAACAAGGTCAATGTATATACATAATAAAAACAATCACAACGACACCGTCGTTGCACCCAAGTTTCCTTGGACGCGTACTTTATATAACAGTTAAAATATATGAACTAAAGATAAAAAATAAAGATGCATGTAACATATGGAATATGAATAACAGTACAATGGCAAGGTATACTTTCCTGGCAAGAAAGCTGCAAAATGTAACGTCTAGATGTCCAACACACAGTACTAGAAGCTATGGCCTCAGAATAAATTCTCCGGATGCTGAAATAGATATCACCAACATTCTCAGAATAAGCAAAATAGCTAGAAAGCACTTCCCTTTCATCCAATTTGGATACTGGGGCAAAACGGTAATTTTGGGTCAAAGTGGGGTCCACGTGTGGCCCACTTTGCACCGAAAAGTGTGCCAAGGGTAACAGTCTCTAAATAGAATAAATTATAGGTCAAACAAACTCTAAATGTCAATACGAACTCAACGGTATATCCAAATGTGGAATCCGATGAGCCGAACACAATTTTGCCCAAAAAGTCAACCGTGGGGCCCGCCAATTGGCGACTTGGTCAACTATCTCAGAATTGTGTAAATTTGGGTCACAGGACCAGCACATTACCACGAGTCCAGTGGCGTAAGTTTCATCGTAATCTGACGAGCGTGCACAAAATGTGCAGGGCTTTCGCAAAAGTTGTGACACGGAGATTGTCCGTGAATACGGGCTGATTTTGACGCGCACACAGGTCCAAAATAGTTTTTGCTAACTCTCACACGTCTGGGTACGCTGCGCGCACCTTTTGGTACACTTGGTACACGACGGGACGGTCCCGTTTGGCGGGGCGTGCATCGTATCACAATTTCGAGAAATTGCCAAAAAGTATATTTTTCTGTTTTTCTACCTGATTTAGTTTTACACACAGCAATTAATAAATTAATGTAAATAACAGAAATTAAACTAGGTCAAGTGGTCTCCGCATACCAAAAAGAAAAATCGAATTCGGATCTCTATGATGGGAGATACGAATCCGGGAACATGGGTCATCGCAACGAAATTTCTGAAATTTAAAAAGTCATGGTTTTTCAGCGACTTGGCATCAATTTTTGCCTAGGTTTACTTGCTGTTTGAGGTCTACTATCATACAGATATTGAAGGGGGTTAAGTGATGAACGTTTTGGTGAAGACGAGGTCAAGTTTGGTCAAGCGATGGCGCAGGAAACAAAGCCTGAATAGGGCTTCGCTGTAGTTTAATTTTGCTGCGCGTGGGGTGCGCGGTTGTTCGCGGTCGGCCGGGGTTGGTCGCGGCGGCGGCCGGAGGAGACGGCCGTCTGGATGGGCGCGCGGTGGCGGCGCTCTTCAGGGTAGGGAAGAGATTAGATTTAGGGTTTGGGGTTTAGTCGACTTATGTATTTCTAGAAGAGAGAGAGAGAGAGAGAGAGAGAGAGAGAGAGAGAGAGAGAGAGAGATCGTGATAAAAGGCCGCGGGAGAAGTATATAGGCGCTCGGGGGGGAGTGATTTCTTCAGCGTTGCTGCTGCTGCAGTTTCTTTTATTTTTTGATAATAGGCCGGGTAGGGGTTAGGGTTTTGAAGCGGGTATGTGGGAGCTAAAGGGTCGGGTTTAGGATCCATTAGGAAGTTTAATTGTTTTTTTCTTTTTCTTTTCCTTTTCCAATTCTTTTTCTTTCTTTTTCTTTCTCTCTCTCTCTCTATATATATATATATATATATATACACACATAAAAAATCTATAATTTGCATTAATGCATACCATTACGCTAGCAACTGTCCAAAAGGTCTCCTACATGAAATAAATTAGAAAAAATTTATAATGGCTCTACGAACACCTAAAATAAAAAATTAAATAAAATCTATTTCTTCTAATTAGCTCATAATTACTATATTTTAATTATTAATTAATAAAAAAAAGTAAATATGATTTTCTAGGATTAGGGATTTTATATTCTACCAAACTTATAAAAATTTTGTCCTCGAAATTAAAACTAAGCCACGGTAGATAGTCAAGGATGGTATAAGATTTGTATTATCTAAAATGCAAGTCTAGGTTTAAAGGAGTGAGCGATGTCTCGTATTGCACATTCCACAAATTCATGGAGAAGATTCATATGGAGGAGATTTAGGTTTCTTCATGTGTCATGTCCAATGGTGTGGACACCTCAATGCACCTTTGCATAAAAGTGCCTAACAATTGGAAAATTTCTCAAAGATGGAAATTGGATTAAATTAATCAAAATTAATGTGCATAGTATTCGAGAATTAATTAAAAGTACATGGGATAACATTAGGTGGGACACAAGGGTCATGGACATAGAGGGCTCAGGATAGAATGTTATCAAAAAAAAAATTTGGTTGCACGAAATGGGTCACGATTGTGTCTCCAATTTTGATTGGACGCACAAGGATACAAAGTTAGAACTATTTAGAATTAAATAAATAATGTTCGCGATGAATATTGTGCGATTAAAATGTAGCACAAGAGAGCATATTTATAAGTTACACAAGCTCAGAATAGAAGGCGGCATGTCTAGGACAAGGATGTAAAATTTGTTGGAAGGCCATGTCTAGTGAGGTTTTCCAATTATCGAAGCAACGGTAAGGTGCTCTATGCGATATAAATCTTGTATAATTAACAAAAATATCGTGTTCTATTTCGAATTGGATTCAAACTAGCCCTAGTTTCTCTTCCTAAGCCAAGTAGGTCAAAATTTGGGTGAGGGGTTTAATATCCAGCCAACTAAAAAAAATAATTTTATCCTCAAAATTAAATAAGGCATAATTCGTTAATTCCTTCACATACGCATATAAGGCAAGTCAATCACAATCTCTTCTAAGATTTAAAATATATTCTAATCCATCGCAATCACTTTCCAAATTAAGGTAACCTCTGTTTAATCAAAATTTAACATACTGTAATCTCTTCTCGATTTTTAAATCATCAACGTTCACATTTAAATTAATTTCATATAACATCTTTAAGAATTAAATAATGCATATCAATTTTATATCATGCTCCAGCTATCATAATCTCCTTAGAAAATATTTCTAATTAAATATTATTCATATCTTCAACTTATGAATTTTTGTATCCTTCAAAATTTTAAATTCAATTCACATCCTCAATATTTTAAATATATAATCCAATAATCAAATTTTTAACTCTTAATTCAAATCATCAAATTGTTAAAAAAAATTTAATTCAATCCACCAATGTTCAAGTCTGAAATTCTATATTTACCCTCAAGGTTTAAATCGATGATTCAATCTTCAACATTCAAACTTTAAATCATGTGCTCAAAGTATAAATATTTGGTCCTCACTATCAAGATCTCAAATTCATTAAATCTTCATCATCGTAATTCTTCTTTTAAAAATTTTTAAAATTAAAATGACTTGAATCTCCCAATCTAATCTTGTTTGATCACAATCTAAAAGAATTTAACCTCAAATTAACAATGCGACTTCTACCCAACTTAGAATTTATCCATCTATCACATAAGGCTCTTACATTTAAGAAAAATATTCCCTAATTTATTTTCTCATGTTATTCAATCCTCAAAACTTTAACACAAATTATATCATATGTGATATGCCCTTAATCAATTATAAAAGATAGTCACCAAATAATACAATTGGCCTATGGGTACATCTAGTACTATCTGTATATCAAACTTATACCAAGCACGAGATTTCGTCTTTTCGAAATAAGGGAAGACGGAAGACAATGACAAAGAGTTCAAGGGAAAGGTACTAGAATAGAAGTATGAAGATCAAGACGATTAGAGAATTCAAACAGAAATTGTCAAAGCAGTTGTGGATTGAAATCTATTTGGTAAATCCTTATTCACATGTTCGTATCAGTACAGTTATGTAACTGATACGATCCGCTCAGACATATCTAGAGGGCAAGTACATGCGTCTACTAGTCAACTATATATTTTAATCCACGTAAAGTATTATTGCGAAGGACGAATCAAGCGCACTATGGTTGATCAGACAGTAATACACTGATTCTGAAATGTATTAGTGTAGTACTCTAATAATACATGTCATGAACAAGCTCAATAAAGAATAAGCTTGCAAAACTAGGCTATAGTAACAGCATAAGTCAAGGTAGTACAAAAATTATAAATACGCTAGATTATGATGAGAGAAATTATAAAATAATTCAAGTTCACAAAAGAAATAAGACTCCACAATCTCTACAATTATCATACTAACTCCTTGTCTCAGTCGCCAGTCGACAAAATAGGGTATGGACCTCTAATTTCTACAGTCTGAATAAATACTGTCGTCTTATGCTCGCATATAGGTAATGTCATTCAGTTACACTTCAATAATAGGTCAAAAGACTATGTGATACTAGGTTGTGAGGTATACTACCCAACTTATAACAATAAACTAATAATGTAATGTCTTAAGGATACCGTAGAAACTCCTGTTAAGGTCTACGAGAAAGGGTCTTGGTACTTATTAGGCTATCCTCTTACATTACACAGGTCATGGTCGTCTTAAGTCTTAATCATAGTGTTTATGAAACAAGTGTCAATAGTAAGAATAAAAAAGTTACTGGCCTTCAAGGGGAAAGGGAATGTAATTTGTATCGAGGTATGGTACAAGTTACGCGATTTAAAACTAAGGATAATCATCGGGTCACAATCTACAAGAATAACTCAAACTTATCAAGCTCCAGCTACCAAGCACAACATTTTCAAATTCAAGACTACAACTATAATCCTAGCAAACTATGTGTCCTTAACACAGAATAAAATTACTTGGCCTACTATCAGAAGTGTTAGGTAGCACGAATTGAAAGATGGAGAAAAGAAGAACATAATTTAGTCGTCGTGCAATTAGTGAACGTTAAGGTCGCAGAGGAACAATATATGAAATTAAAATAGAGGGCTCTAGATAGCATCATAGTTTTCTAAGGGAAAGTGGTATGCTAGTTGCTATGTTCGAGGTATGATCAAGAAAAAAGTGTTGATTACATTCTCCTAGGCTTCCTAAGGTGGTGTCTACTAATAATAAGACAATGATCAAAGTTTATAGTTCTCTACTACTATCTAACTATGAAGGTTAGGTTCAATCCTAATATTAAATTTTGGTTTTCTATGGGTTCCTCAATACTAGTGTCAAACATTATGGTAAAACTTCTAACTAACTCTAGTAGTGTCTATACTAATCTCAAGTCTTCATAATACATCAAGGGGTAATGGTAAACCAATCTATAGATAAGGAATCCTAGGATTCACTAGATATTCTAAACTTAGTAGTATGTCAACACTCTAGTTGTACTCTTAATAGGAAGGTTACGCTACTTATCATCTAGCAACAGGGACTTCTATATTCTAGGAGGGGCTATACTCAAAGAATTATCAGGAAAGTACAGGAATCAACCAGGATACAATTGTTCGAATAGAATGGGCTAGAAAGAGAGCAAATCATAGTCAATTATGGATGAGATACTATACTCTATTCCTAGGTGCAGGCGCGTTCGGTACAATAACGTAACCGAGATAATATGCTCTCGACCTGCATGGGCCACCACAAAAATATGTCACGTCCCAGTCCCAAAAATACGTAGGACTAGGACACGTAAGCATGCCAGCCGCAGGGATATGGCAACTCCAATATATAGAAACCAAAACCCATACGTACGCTGTAATATGAATATCAAACCCACAAGTGGTATAAATCTATCACAAGTCACAGGATACAATCTAAATCTCATCCACGAAAATCAAATATAAATAAATAACCAATATCTATGAAACTAGATCTTAATACAAAGTATCTAAGGATGATAGTTGGATGGAAACAAATTTACTACTAACTCGAATATAAGAGCAAATACAATATAAGTACACCACAACAAACACAATATAAGAATATCAAGTAACGACCACGGGCTCGAAGAGAAGACCTCCTAGAAACATATGTAACCATCCGAAGCTGTGCTCCTACGAATACTCAAGAACAGATACCCCTGGAAGGGCCAGGTCCTCAGAGGAACATAACAAGATACATAAAAGCATGCCAATAAAGTACTGAAATAAATATCCAATGGGTCGCCTAACCGTCTAAGTGAATGCAGTTTAAGAACAACTTTTCCAACGCATGGGCTATCTGGATAAAATAGGATTGGCATGGTTCTCTTGGAGATCCAGGGGCCTACAAAGCATGTCGTCTTTTGAAAGGCAGAGGTCGCCTGATAATAATATAATATATAGTGGTCATCATGACCACGCATCTCCTGCGGAGCGTACGGGTTACACAAGAAAAGTGCAACAGAGCCCACACGCCTTACTTGTTATTCTCCCCACCCTATGCTCTAAGCATGTCACATCCATGACACGATAATATATCTAATAACTGCCAAGTCTACTAGCATGCAAAGTTTCTAACATCAGTTATTCCTAACGCACGGCCCACACGTACAGGAGGCCAAATCCTGCACGCAAGTTCGTGATCAATATGAGACTCATAACTCGTGTAACAACTGTGTCACGGCCAATGCAACTTAATGATGCTTCATGATAATGGGGCGGTCTCATAAACAATGTCAATGGATATACATAATAAAAATAATCACGACGACACCGTCGTTGCACCCAAATTTTCTTGGACGCGCAGTTTATATAACAGTTAAAATATATGAACTAAAGACAAAAAATAAAGATGTATGCAACATATGGAATATGAATAACAGTACAATGGCAAGGTATACTTGTCTGGCAAGAAAGCTGTAAAATGTAACGTCCAGATGTCCAACACACAGGACTAGAAGCTATGGCCTCAAAACAAATATCTCTGGATGCTGAAATAGATATCACCAACATTCCCAGAATAAGTAAAATAGCTAGAAAGCACTTCCCTTTCATCCAATTTGGACACAGGAGCAAAACGGTAATTTTGGATCAAAGTGGGGTATACGTGTGGCCCACTTTGCACCGAAAAGTGTGCTAAGGGTAACCGTCTCTAAATAGGACAAATTATAGGTTAAACAAACTCTAAATGTCAATATAAACTCTACAGTATGTCCAAATATGGAATCCGATGAGCCGAACACAATTTTGCCCAAAAAGTCAACCGTAGGGCCCGCCAATTGGTGACTTGGTCAACTATCTCAGAATTGCGTGAAAATTAGGTCACAGGACCAGCGCGTTACTACGAGTCCAGTGGCATAAGTTTTGTCGCAATCTGACGAGCGTGCATAAAATGTGCAGGACTTTCGCAAAAGTTGCAACACTGGAATTGTCCGCGGATACGGGCCAATTTCGACGCGCACAAGCGTCCAAATCAGTTTTTACGAACTCTCATACATTCGGGTATGCTGCGCGCACCTTTTGGTACACTTGGTACACGATAGAACGGTCCCGTTTGGCGGAGCACGCTCCGTATCACAATTTCTGGAAATTGCCAAAAAGTATATTTTTGGGTTTTTCTACCTGATTTAATTTTACACACAGTAATTAATAAATTAATGTAAATAACAAAAATTAAACTAGGTCAAGTGGTCTCCACATAATTAGATTTCTAATTGTACAAAAAGGATAGACTTGTAACCTCCGATTTCCAATTTCCAAAATAATTAGATTTTTTAATTTATTTTAAAATATCAAGTTTTATAAAATATTTCTCCTTGAAATCTTTAATTGATTTTGAACGATGTTTGATTGTAGAAGGTAATTTAATAATCTTTTATAAAAATCCTTTTTTTCCTAAATGACGATGTATTACAAAAAATAAATAAATAAATAATAATATATATATTCCTCTAGTTTCAAATGTTTATTGGCTTGAAATCATAAAATTATTTATTGGATAAAATTAATTAAAGGACTAGTTGTTTCTTCAAAATAATTTTATATTTAATGGAATAGTAAATAAATAAATTACATAGCTTTCCTAAAATATTTTCTGAAATTATAATCTTTTCTTTTAAAATTTTTACAAGTTGCCATTTCCCATTCACTAGCCTTCACACCCTCATTTTTCCCACATGAGAAACCCTTTTATATTTAATTCTGGGCCATTCATTATTGGGCCAACCCGCAAACCCTTTATCCCATACCATCTCTCCCTATTTAAGTCCCTCATCACCATTCCCAAGAAATCCTAATCTCCAAATTTATTAGCTAGCCTCCACAAATTCCCACAAGCCAAAGCCACCACCATTTTTGTGTGCTCGTGTCCGTGTGTCCAGCATCACCGTGTCAGCCGTGATGGCCTCGGGTCCGACCCCGGGTGTCCCACCGTATCCATTCATTTTCTGGGTTCGGTTACAATACTACATCAGATTCCTGTGTCCACACCCGGACACGTCCACAGTGCATCGAGTCCCCGTGTCCATCCCGGACACGTCCCCCACAACAAACCCTCGTGTCCATCCCGGACACGTACCCAGACCCCGACACATCCCGAACCTGACCCTAACCCTAGACTCGAAGCCGCCGCCCGGAGCCGACGTCGTCGCCGCCGCCCCTCGAGCCAGATCCGCCGGTGGCCGCCCAGATCCGCCGACGTCTCCTCGAAGCCACCACCGCGTCGAGCCCTCCTCGAAGCCGCCTCACCCGCGTCGAGACCGCCGCTGGAACCAGACCGCCGGCCACCTCCTCGAACCCAGCGCCGCCTCCTCGAACCGGACGCAGCCGCCTCGAATTGAGCGTCGCCTCGAGACGAGCGACACCGCCACCTCAGATCTGGAGCCGCTGCCGCCGCCGAGTTCGACGCCCTGCTCCGACGAGACTCCTCCGCCGACGCCGGAAACGAAACCCACCGTGAGCCCTTCTCTCTTTCCTCTTCCCCTGTTCTTCTGTTGTAAAGTCACGGTTAGGAAAAGTAATAGTTTAAATAATATGTAATAGTTTAAATAAAATGTAATAGTTTAATTATTTGTAATTAGTTTAAGTTAAATTAATTTGTAATTAGTAATTCTAATTAGTTTTAGTAATTAATGGTTAAGTTAATGTAAAGTATATTAACTAGTTAATTAAATTATAATTTGTTTAGATAAAATCAATTAGTTTATTTATATTAATTATAATTATTCAGCTAATTAAGTTATTAATCGGTATTAAATTTATTAATCAGTTTAGTTAATATAATTAGTTAACTTATATTTAATTAGTTTAGTAATTATGTATAACTAGTTTATTAATTATATATATTAGTTTATTAATTATACATTTTAGTTTAGTATAAATATAATTAGTTTATTGTTTTTAAATGTATGAATTTAGTTATTATTATGTGTAAAAAAAAGGGGTTTGATTATGCAAAATATAATAATTTGTTGGGATTTATATTATTAAAAATATAGTTTCAATAATAAAAATAAGATAAAAATTGGTTATTTGGACTGGTAACTGAAATAACTAGAGATATATATATATATGATGGCTTTTACATAAATTCTATTTTTTATAAATAAACTTTTATTTGAAATTATTGTTCAAAATAATTTCGAAATGATTTATATACGTAAATACGTATTTTTAGTATATGTAATTAATTTAGTATCCATGTATATATATATTTTTAGTATATGTATATAATTATTTTGGTATATATATATATATGTATATATGTATATTCTAAAAATGTACTTTGCACACATATGTTATGGACGTACTTTGATATACGTTAATATATAAATGTACGTATTTTAGTAAATATACAACTATAGCTAGTAATTTATATTGGTATATATATATATTTGATATATGCATATATTAGGTTAAATTCTTTTTAGTATGTATACAAGTATTATTTATTTTAAAGTATATTTTTTCATATATCTACTATTGTAGTTGATGGAAATTATAATATGATTAATTGGTAAATTACTAGGTGACCCTAGTTGACTAGTGCCATACCTGATAGAGCCCCTGAGTTCATGTATTTGTGATGTGTTAGTGTAGCACCTGATGCAAATGTTGTATTGATATATTTTAGGACTGTTGGATCCTCCAGACGATACTCTGGGACAGGACATTGGTATTACCAGCTAAGGACCCAAGGCGAGTACATTCTCTGATTAGTTTCTAATTTATGATATCTCCTATGTTCACTGTATCTAGTGTAAATATCCATGTTCTTGACACATTGGTTACACGGATTGGTATACACGGATCTCGTCATGAGATGTTATTCCTTATTCATGGTGTAGCTTGTACAAGACTTGTTTTCCTTGTTATCTTGTGCATGTACAGACATTGATTCCCGGGGAGATTTGCTACCTTCCTAGGGAATCCCGTGCCATAGCGTACCATGATTGGATCTACTATACCAGTCGGGGGTTTGGGGAGTATTTTAGTGTAGATATGTGATCATACCCAACTTTATATGTACCATAGCTCACCCCACATCTCACGTCGGGTGCGGCCTGACCATTTACATGCTCCATAGCTGTTACGTGTGATTAGCCTGATCTCTACATGCACCATAGCTAACCAACGGTTAGCCTGACTTTATATGAACCATAGCTAATCACATGTAACCAGCCTGATCAAGTTCCCAAGCCGATCACATGTTAAAGCTAGTACTCACACACATAGTCATAGGATTCTTGCTCATTGACATATTGTTCTTTTCCTGCATTTACTTACAGTATTTCCAGTATTTCTCTCATTGTACATTTTTCGTACCTATACATGCATCTGGTATATTTCCATCTAGAACTGCTACATAGTTTATGTCATTTATATAGAACTGCTATTTAGAGATGTACTTTGCTCCTTCCTGACTGGAAAATATTTTTCCAGACTGTGACCTTAGTAGACTGGTTTCCGACACACTTGGGGGATTGGATGTTACTGATTGCAGGTATGATTATTGTGTCATTAGACTTGTGTTGTATTCTTTTATTTCTTCATTTTCCTATCGTGCTGTAGTTGTGATTGAGTATTTCTAGATTTATTTTATGATATCCACGTCTCCTTATGGAGTTGGATACTAGTGTGAGATTGTTTAGATAGTACTTGACCTAGACAGCGTTCTACCGCCGATGCTGCGGCGTAGGCTGGACGTACCCACGCTCTCGTGCCCCTAAACCGGGCGCGGGTCGTGACAGGGGGTGATTTCTTCGGCGTTGCTGTTGCTGCAGTTTCTTTTATTTTGTGATAATGGGCCGAGTAGGGGTTAGGGTTTTGAAGCGGGTAGGTGGGAGCTAAAGGGTCGGGTTTAGGATCCATTAGGAAGTTTAATTATTTTTTTTTCTTTTCCTTTTCCAAATCTTTTTCTTTCTATTTCTTATATATATATATATATATATATATATATATATATATATATACATAGAAAAATCTATAATTTGCATTAATGCATACCATTAAGCTAGCAACTGTCCAAAGGGTCTCCTACATGAAATAAATTAGAAAAAATTTATAATGGCTCTATAAATTTTCTAAGTGCACGAACACCTAAAATAAAAAATTAAATAAAATCTATTTTTTCAATTAGCTCATAATTACTATATTTTAATTATTAATTAATAAAAAAGTAAATACGGTTTTCTAGAATTAGGGGTTTTACAAAGAGATAGGCGGAGGATTAGAAAAAGTACATGAATCAAGCAGGATGCAAGCACTTAAGTAGGACATGTTGAAAGAAAGGTGAGTTATAGTCAAGTGTGGATGAGATCTAAAACTCTAATCCTAGGTGCCATGCCCGCTCGGAACAGTTACGTAACCGAAATGGCTAACTCGACCTGCATGGGCCACCACAAAAATATGTCACGTCCCAGTCCCAAAATACGTAGGACTAGGAATACGTAAGCATGCCAGCCGTATGTATATGGCAACTCCAATATATAGATACCATAATACACGCGTACGCTGTAATATGAATATTAACTCACATGTGGTATATGTATTGTCACAAGTCACAGAAAATACTAATCTCATCCACAAAAACAAGTCATAGTAAAAAAATAACTAAACTAGAATAATGAGTCTGAATAATCCAAAAATAATAGTCGGGTGAAGAAAAATCCACTACCAAGGACTATATCCATACTAAAATGAGAGATGAGCATAAATCTCCAATATAAAATAAGATGATGATAGGAGTGTATCAGCTAAGAGAATCCATCGCTAGAGATAATCAAAGATGCTCAGAAGGTAAGACCTCCTCGGCAGAAAATAATGTGTCATGTCCTGGCCTGTACTCCTGCGAATACTCCTGATCGTCTATACCTGGCAAGGGACCAGGTCCTCAGAGGGACCTAACAATATACATAGAAGCATGCCAATTGAATACAGTAAAAATGCATAATAGACAGAAAATATATAATTATGTTGTACTAGACAATATATATAAAATGCATAATGAGGACAACTTTTTGATGTATGGGCATGGGTAGGCTACTCTATCTAATCTCACAACTCACACACACGTCCATGAACATCAGAAGCCGTCATACCTCAAGGTTAGCGACTATCGCGATACCAGAAATCGATATACCTTGAGGGTAGCGACCAACGCGACACAACTACCGTAGTGCGTGCTAGTTACTACGGTTTACCAGAGTGGTTATAGCCCATATGCCTACTGATTGTCCTCCTCTCCCATGATACTATGTGTCAAGTGTGTGTCAACATATATAATATATAATTATGACTGAAAGAAAATACACATATAATAAATATATAAAAATATAATAAGCATGCAAAGTACTATAAGCAATTTGGCAATGTATACTTGCCTGGCAAGAAAGCTGCAAAGTGTAAGCGTCTAGATGTCAAGCACAAGGGGTCAGAAACTATGGCCTCAGAATGAATATCTTCGGATGCTGAAATAAACATCATCAACATTTCCAGAATAAGCGAGATAGTCAGAAAATACTACCCTTTCGTCCAATTTGGACACAGGAGCAAAACAGTAATTTAAGGTCAAAACGGGGTCCACATGTGGCCCACTGTGCCAAAATGCGTGCCAGAGATAATGTCGGTTTAGACGAGTGGGTTACCCCGCTCAACAGTACGGCTATGTACTGACCCACATTTGTGGGCATTATTTTAGGTACGCAGGTGTAGTGGCGCTGCTTGGATATACGGGACATGATGTATGAACGGTAAGTACCTTTGTGGGCAAGAGAAAGAGCAAGAGTGTTGCATCGCCTTTGTGACATTCTCCTTTGTGGCATTTTTAATTGGACCCTATCGAGAGCTTCGCTGCATGTCACGCCCCAGTCCCAAAATACACGGGACCAGGCCACGTGGCATTGGCCAGCTAACACGTCTCCGAGGATATCCCAATTTAATGGATCCTAGCGAAGCGAGCTGTACTGTCCTAAAACTAACAAGTCTAATACTATCATACAACAGACAGAGTCTAATCTCATCCACAATACAACAAGAAGTACTGAAATAAATACTGGAAAATAAGTGCAGAGTCAAAATGTCATAGTACAAACCAAATATGTCCGGTGGGAACAAACCCACTACAAATGATAAAAATAGAGTACTGAAGACAAAAATAAAGAGTACGACTAGAGCATCTGCTATCTAGATAAGAAGCTCCAGTCCTAGGCGGAAGGCCTACCAGGTAATTAAGAAAACTCTGACGGTAGCACCTCTAGTTTCTCCTCGAGAGCGTACCTCATCTCCAATCCAGGTTCGTACACAGTGGGATAATACGCCTCGTCCAAATCTGGAAGGGAACCAGGTCCTCAGAGGGACGTAACAAGATACAAAAATGCATGCCATATATAATACTGAATAAAATAAAGGGGTGTGCTAACCATCTAAGTGAATGCAATGTGAGGATAACCTTGGAACGTATGGGTAGGTGTAGGCATAACGTCCATACTTCGAAGAGCATGGTATCTGTCCAGTAACGTCCATCATTCCGAAGAATGAGGTATCTGCAAATGTACATACGTCCGTATCGCTCCGAAGAATGCGGTATCTGAATAAAGGAAGTCATCGGATCCGTGGCTCCTCTGGATACTAGGGAGTCTAATGTGTGTATCCCATATGCCTATCAGTTATCCTCTCCGCCTAATACGGATACACAAGTCGAATACACGACGTAAATATCTCGTAACTATATGCCAAGTCTCATCTAACTAGATCATCCTAAATTATGTGCTAAACCGTGATCCATGTCGTATGCACCGATAGCTAGTCGGGTACGCGAACCCGCATACCAACATGAATTTACCATCGTGATGCGTGTACAAGTGTCACAGTCTAGAAAGATATCAGAATATCCTCGCAGTAGTAGGTGAGTCTGCTAGCAACTAGGTCAAGTACACTACTCATCGACGCATTCGTCGCCTGCACCCGAGTCAATCTCGGACGCGCACAGTTATATGTATATTGCTACAGATATCATACAACAGGTATTAATTTTATGGTGGCCCATGCAGGTCGAGTTAGCCGTTTCGGTTACGTAACTGTACCGAGCGGGCCTGCACCTAGGATTAGAATTTTAGATCTCATCCACACTTGACTATAACTTACCTTCCTTCCAACATGTCCTACTTAAGTTCTTGCATCCTGCTTGATTTATGTACTCTTCTTAATCCTTCGTCCATCTCTTGCAGAGAGATAAATTTGCATAACGGACATGCCGCCACCGGGGACAACACGTCTCCAAGGGACGACGACCAATCACCCGGAGTAACCTCAACTACCCCTCTTCTTCCCGGACCTGATGGACTGACTAACAATCAAATTCCATCAACTCCTTCCACGATACCTAATAGAACTTTTCTAGCTCCACCAGCACCGCAGGATGGCCAGACACAGCTGTTCCAATTCTTTCAGATGATAATACAGGAACAGAGGCAGCAAACAGCAGAGCAGAGGCTAGAATTTCTGGCAGCACTTGAGAGAATGGCTACACTAGCCCCTGTACCAACCCATGCACTAGTTTCAGTATCACAAGCTCGGGTTGGTTCAGTCAAGGACTTTGTGCAGATGGGCCCTAAGCCATATAAGGGCAATGAGAGTCCAGAGGAGACCACGAACTGGATTGCCAATAGCAAGAAGTTGTTAGAGGCATCACAATTACCTTCTGACCTATGGCTGATAGGAGTAAGGACTAAGTTAGAAGGCAACGTGCATCACTGATGGGAATTAATGGAGCGCCAGTTGGGTACGCGTCAGACTTGGGAAAAATTCTTGGAGTGCTTTGAGAGGAAGTACTTCCCGGATTCTATATGGGATGCATTGTACGATCAGTTCCTCCATCTAGAGCAAGGGGACAAGACGGTTGATGAGTATGACGCAGAGTTTAGCCGTCTCAGTAAGTATGGCATAGTCCTAATACCTAATGACTTAGAGAAGGCTAAGAGGTTTCACCGCGGGCTGACTCAGGAGCTCCAGCACTACACTAGCTTCCAGTCCTGGATCTCTTATGCCGAGCTATTGACAGAGGCCAGGATCCAGGTGGCCATCAGCAAGGGGAACATAATTCAACAAAGAATTTATCAAGGACCAGTAAGGACACAGTAAGGAGGACCCATTAGACACCCTTTGACACGCCAGCAACCAGATAGTGCTGCACCATATCCAACCAAGGAGCTCCGTACTTGTCACTTTTGTGGTATACCAGGTCATATTTATAGAGATTGTCATCTTCGATTGGGACTGTGCATGGTATGTGGATCAAGTCACCATCAAGCTCGAGAATGTCCTCAGCAGAACCCGGGGTCTATGGCATTAGAATCAAGAGCACCGCATACACCCTCAAGTATAGGAGACCAAAGGGACCCACCACCGCTTCTACAATCTGCACAAATGGAGGGGACTATACCCCAGTTGAACAACCAAGGATAAGGCCAAGCACTCATTATGACAAGTATGGGAGAGCGGGCACAGGAAGCCGTAGATACATGTACGACCTTTTAGTTATAACTGTCCTTGCATACTCATAACCCCATTGTGACACAAGATCTTAGATATATAAATAGATGTAGAATTATATATATGGTAGTCTAGCAGTTTTGAGGATATATATTTCTATTCTACCCAGATGGCATACATGCAATGCTAATGGATGACGTGAGTAGCAGTAGTAGTATTCTTTCCCTATTCTTATCTCGCCCTCTTGGGTGACTCATCTTCTCCTTTTATATTCGTTTCTTATCTCGTGCTTAACTCTTCCTATCATAGTCGTATCTTTCGTGCCATTATGAATTGTTGATTTATATCAACCTTACCCATATTTTGTTAGTAAAACATAAATGTGTTAGTAATGCTTAATAACTAAGGATGAGTTCTTAATATGTATATGCACTATAGCAATGTCTGTATTCTTTATTAGGTTAACCCTTAAGTAGCACCATGTAGCCTAATAGAAATTGTTAGATCATTTGAGATAGATCATACCCCTAATAGTTAGTCAAGACCTTAAGTATTTCCCTAAAAACTTAGACTATGCCTAGGAAAGAGTTGAAGGCACTTGTTACGAACTGATGACTATGAAAAATCGCTGGTGAGGTAGCGACAGTTGCAGCCAAATGATTATGGTAGAGTAGTTGAATTACTTGCAGCCATACTGTCCAGGTGGCGTGGCAGTATTAGACTATGATACTTGACGGTTACGGGAAAAAGTCATAATTATGATATTCTAGACAGGTATCCCAAGATTCTCGACCTAATAAAATGTATTTGCCTTACAAACCTAGACAATAGCTTCAAAGAATGTGACTACTAGTAGAATTCTTGTAAGTTGGGTAGTGTAGACGAGATAGAGGATGATAAAATAGTGGATGGACAATAGATGAGAAAGTGTTAGAATGGCAGACCACGAGTTTTAGGAGTCCTGCTAGATACCAATGTAGTGTAATAGCTATAGCTATCATTATGAATATGGGTTAGTGTCAATTTCGATGACGAAATTTTTGTAAGTTGGGTAGAATGTAAAACTCCTATTTCTAAAAATCGTATTTATTTTTATTTTTATTAATTAATAATTTAATTATAGTAATTATTTGCTAATTAGGAGAAATAGATTTTTATTAATTTTTATTTTAGGTGTTGGTGCAATTAGAGGATTTATGGGACCATCAGAAAATTTTTAGAATTTATTTCATGTAGGAGACCCTTTGGACAGTTGCTAGCTTAATGGTGTGCACAAATATATTTTTTATAATTTTTCTATGTATTTATATATATATGTGCATTTAGGGGATTTATGGAGCAATTATGAATTTTTTCGAATTTATTTCATGTAGGAGACCCCTTGAGCAGTTGCTAGCTTAATAGTGTGCATTATTATAATCTAGAATTTTTCTTATGAGTGTATATATATATATATATATATATATATATATATATATATATATATATATATATATATATATATATATATAAAGAAAAAAGGAAAAAAAATAAAAGAAAAGAAAATAATATTATTAATAAATAACAATCAATTCCATTACTAATAACTACAACTTAAAGCAAACTAGCAAATTCCATTACTATTCCTACCCATTTCCTACTACTACCATTCCTATGCTGCTACCCGCTTTAGCAAAGAGCAGCTACTTCCATTAGCTAAATAGGCCCCGCCCCATTATTTAGAATAACCAGCAGACCCCCCCCCCCCCCCCCCCGAGTAATTACCCAAATCCTCTCTCTCCCTATTTATATATATATATAAATCATTATTTCTCTAAACCCTAAACCTAAAATCTCCAAACTCTCCCTCTTCCCATCTAGACTTAGAGAGCATCGCCACTGTAGCCAGAGAACCCCGCCAGGCCGTCCAAATAAATCCCGACGACCGCGACCCCGCACACTGCAGATTCCAACAACGAGGTACCTGTGTTCCGGAGTTGTTTCCCGTCGACTCGCTCAACCAAACACTGCCCCGTCTTCACCGGTATGCTCACCCCTTAACCCTTTTCCATATCTGTGTGTTAGTAGACCTCGAACAACGCATAACCATAGGCAAAAATAGCGCCAAAGTTGGCGGACATAGACCGAATTCTGGGATCGCAGAAAACTACGGTGACCACCCATGTTGCCGAGTTCTTATATCCCACCACAGAGATCCGAATTTGATAATTTCTGTTAAATAACCCTAGATTATTAACTGCTGTAGACAGAATTAAATTCGTTGGAAAATCTCGCGAACCCACTTTTCTCAGATTTCCAAAAGTTGTGAAACGGAGCGCGCTCCGCCAAACGGGACCGCCCCGTCATGTACCAAGTGTACCGAACGGTGCACGCAGCGTAACCGGACACGTAAAAATTTGTAGAAACTGATTCGGACGCGTGTGCGCGCCGAAATCAGCCAGTATCCGCGGGCACACCCCGTGTCGCAACTTTTATGGAAGTCGCATGCATTTTCTGCACGCTCGTCAGATTGTGACGAAACTTGCGCCACTGGACTCGTGGTAACGCATTGGTCATGTGACCCAATTTTTACCCAATTCTGAGATGGTTGACCAAGTAGCCAATTGGCGGGCCCCACAGTTGACTTTTTGGACGAAATTGTGTTCGGCTCATCGAAATCCACATTTGGACATACCGTTGGGTTCGTATTGACATTTAGAGTTGTTTGACCTATAATTTTTCCTATTTAGAGACTGTTACCCTTGGCACGCTTTTTGGTGCAAAGTGGGCCACACGTGGACCCCACTTTTATCCAAAATTACCGTTTTGCCCCTGTATCCAAATTGGACGAAAGGGAAGTGCTTTCTTGCTATTTTGCTTATTCTGGGAACGTTGGTGATATTTATTTCAGCATCCGGAGACGTTCATTCTGAGGCCGTAGCTTCTGACTCTTGGTGTTGACATCGGGACACTACATTTTGCAGCTTTCTTGCCAGGCAAGATACCTTGCCAAATTGCTTACAGTATTTTGCATGCTTATTTTATTTCTGTATATTCATTATATTTCTTGCATGTATAGTTTTTTTTCCAGTCATTACTATATATTAGATATGTTGACACACACATGGCACTTAGTATCATGAGAGGACAATCAGTAGGCGTATGGGCTTTAACCACTCTGGTAAACCGTAGTAACTAGCACGCACTATGGTGGTCGTGTCCGATGGTCGCTACCCCCGAGGTATGTCGATTGACGGAGTCATGAGGGTCGCTACCCCCGAGGTATGTCGGCTGATGATGTTCTAGACGGGTGTGTGAGTTGTGAGGCTTAGATCGAGTAGCCTACCCTTGTCCATAGTCAAAAAGTTATCCTCATTTGCATTCATATAGATTGTCTTGTACAACGTATTTATTTATTTTCAAACATTATGCATGTTCACTATATTCAAATTGGCTTGCTTCTATGTATCTTGTTATGTCCTTCTGAGGACCTGGTCCCTTGCCAGGTATAGACGATCAGGAGTATCCGCAGGAGTACGGGCCTGGACCTGACACATTCCTTTCTGTCGAGGAGGTCTTACCTTCTGAACATCGTTGATTAGCTAACGATGGATTCTTTTAGCTGATGCACTTCTGTCTTCACATTATTTTATATTGGAGATTTTATACTTCTCTCTCATTTTAGTTTTGGATATAGTCATTGGTAGTGGATTTGTCTCCACCCGACTATTATTTGGTTATTTCAGACTCCTTATTCTGGTTTAGTATTTCTTTTCTATGACTTGTTGTGTAGATGAGATTAGCATATCTGTGACTTGTATTTATATATATACCACATATGAGTTTATATTCATATTACAGCGTACGTGTGTATTATGGTATCCATATATTGGAGTTGCCATATACATACGGCTGGCATGCTTACGTGTTCCTAGTCCTACGTATTTTGGGACTGGGGCGTGACAGATTTAAATTAAACAGTAATCAAGCAAGGTATACTTGCCTGAGTCCTCTAGCTGCGAATGCCAATATCCTGCTCCTGAAGTCTCGCCTGTACGGTCCAGCGATCCTATATATAATATGATAATACCAACATCAGTCACTATAATAGTACGATCATGACACACTACGTTGCAGTAATGAACTGAAGCAGGGTCACGACTGTCCATCTAGTTGGACCACGTGTGTACGTAGCTAAACGTACACGTGTCGTTCCTCGAGTTCCGTGTACACCAAACACAGTTCCTAACATATGAGAATACGTTAAAATAACATTTAATACAGAATACATATTACTATTATTGTTTAATTGGCTAGGACAACATAGTATATATATATATATATATATAATACATATATACATATATGTACACAATACATAATAACATAATTACATAAATAAAAATACATATGATCATTTATACATATTTAAATAAGCATATACATATTTACATAGATATACACAAAATTCTTCACATATACATATATATTTAAGTAATAACATGTGTATATAATGCATACATAAATATGTATATAAAGTATACATTTTAAAATATACATTGGTATATATATATATATATATATATATATATATATATATATATATATATATATATATATACATAAACACAAAATAATATGTATATATACAAATAGTACATAGGTATATTTCATACACATAACTAATTAAAGAATATATACATTAATTAATAAAATACATATACATATATATGTAAATAACATAAATATATACATAATACCTTATATATAATTTAAATACATATACATATACATATATATTTAAATAACAATATAGTATACATAAATACTTACATAATACGACATATATAGTTAAATACATATATATTTATTTATGTGTATATACACAATGTATATATATATATATATATATATATATATATATATATATATATATATATATATATATATATATATATATATATATATATATATATATAATATACTAATTTATACCCAAAACATAATATACTAAATATACACAAATACATACAAATATAGAATATATATATAACTATAATATGTATATACATATAGTATAAATACAGAATACATATATATATATCTATTATATACACAAATATATAGAAAAACAGAATACATGTATATATAGTAATGTATATACACAATGCATACAATGTAAAACTAACTATATACAGGTATAATACGACATACAATATGCTAGGCCTGTACCTCAGAGTCCAGGGGGTGGGGGGGTGTCCGCCGGGCACGTCGTCGCTGGCGAGGGAGGTGAGGTGGAGCTCCGACAGTATGGGGGATTCGACCGCAGTAGCAACATCAGTAGTTGCTGTTTGCAGAGGCGATTCCGGCCGGCGGGGGCGGTGGCCAGGGACGAGCTTCGGCGGGGACAGAGGTGATGAGCTGGGGGTGTCTTCGGCGAGTGGTGGCGGCAGGCCGGGCAGTAGTGGCGAGGCTAGGGACGGTCGGGTGGTCTGATCTGGCAGTGGGGTGGGGGGGTGAGCTGCTGGTGATGTCGGGGGTGAGGGCGGCTGTTGCCGGCGGAGCAGCGGTCGGTGGCGGCGGCAGGGGGTGCTGGAGTGAAGGGAGGTCGGAGGGGGAATGGATTCATGGGTGGCCGGAGGCGGTGGTGTCCGGGGGGATGCGAGGAGGGGTCGGGTAAGGGTGGTGAGGGGTTTAGTGATTTTAGGGTTTTTGACTTGTAGTTTTAGTTTTGTGTGGGTTTTTGAGTGAGGTAGCATGTAGTATTTGTAGGAGAGAGAGGGAGGGGGGACTCCTTGGGATTAGGGCCAACTGGGGTAGTTTTCTAGGGTTGTGTGAAGCCTCTACATGTTGAACATGTGGCTAGGATTTAAGGGGTTTGAAATGTGGGGTTGGGATGTGCTCTCAAAAAGTAGTGTAGAGTACATAAAAATGGAGGAAAAATCATGGTAGACCGGTCAAGGGGAGGGGGTTTCCTTTTTCATGTGGTTGGACCAATTAGGGGGGGGGAGGCACCTCATTGCTTAATTGCATAAAAGTCCCTGAATAATTAGGAAATTGCACATAAATTAGAATTTAGGATTTGATGTGGCAAAATACCATGTTTGGTGCTTTGTAGTGGACTAGAATGGTGTGTGGTGTTTAGTATGAGGCTTGAGGGTGTGTGTGTGGGTTTGGGTTAGAGTTGAGTCTAGTTTGAGTGAGGTTGGGTCATTACATTAATTTAATTAAAATTAATGCACCGGGTGTTCCTAAATTAATTTAAAAATACATGGGGTCTAAATTGGGTGGGCAAAAGCGTCATGGTCATGGTAGATTTAGAGTATAATAATGTCATAATTGGGGTTGGTCAAAACGGGTTGATGTTGGGTCCCAATTTCGATTAGAACGGACAAAGAACGCAAATATGGAATTAATTGAATTTACGTACGAACGTTTGTAACGATTTTTGTGCGACTAAAATCAGGCACAAAAATGAGTATTTATGGGTTGCACAAAGGTCATTATGGTAGGTTGGTATGTCTAGGCAAAGTGTATAGAATTTGGTTGAGGGTAATAGCTAGTGTAGTGTCCTAAATATCGAAACAACGTTAAGGCATCCTAAGCAACATAAATACTGCACAATAATTAAAACTCTGAGTATAAATTCTAATTTGCATCTAATTAACCCTAATCAAGCTATATAAGCTAATTAAACTCAAATTTTGGTCGAGGGGGTTTATAATCTATCCTCCTTAGAGTATTTCATCCTCGAAATTAAAACAGACATATGGTAAAAACTATTGATTGAATTTAAATGCTACTACATACCTAGGCCTTCGAAGAGATGGGGAAAACGCTGCTGAATATTGTCCTCTCATTCCCAGGTCGATTTGTCTGGTGCATGATGCCTCTATGCGACACGAACTAGAGGGATAGTCTGGCCTCGCAGTACCTTCTCGCTTCTGTCCAGAATCTCTACCGGCTCCTCCTGGTATGACAAACTCGGTCCGACGGTGATCTCTGAGTGGTCAAGCACATGACTCGGATCTGGCATGTACCTCCTCAGCTGAGATACATGGAAGACGTCATAAACTCCTTCTAGTGTCTGTGGCAAGGCTAATCTGTAAGCAACTTCTCCGATGCGCTCTAACACATCGAATGGCCCGATGTACCTCGGACTTAGCTTTCCTCTGCCTCCAAATCTGATGGTTTCTTGGGTAGGTGAGATCTTCATAAACACATGATCTCCGACCTGGAACTTTAGGGGTCATCGATGCATATTTGTCTAATGCTTCTGTCTGTCCTGTGCTGCTCGCAGATGCCTTTGGATCTTCTTCACCTTCTCCACTGTACGAACAGCCAACTCTGGCCCTAGGATCTGCCTCTCGCCTACATCGCTCTAACATACTAGGGAACGACACTTTCTGCCATACATTGCCTCATAGGGAGCCATCTGAATGATCGCTTGATAGCTATTGTTGTAGAAAAAATCGACCAAGTACAAATGGTCCTCCCATGACCCACTGAAGTCAAGCATGTATGCCCTCAACATGTCCTCCAACGTCTGAATGGTGCGCTCGGACTGGCTATCTGTTTGCGGGTGATACGATGTGCTAAACTTTAGGCGGGTACCGAGACTCTCTTGCATACTCCGCCAAAAGTACGATATGAACCTTGTATCCCTGTCAGACACTATACTGACTGGCACTCCATGCAGTCGCATGATCTCCCTCATATACATGTCTGCCAAGACTTTCATAGATTGCCCAACTCTGAAGGGTAAAAAGTGGGCGGACTTGGTGAGTCGATCTACGATTACCCATACCGTATTGCGACCACTAGGACTCCTCGGAAAGCCCGTAACAAAGTTCATGGTGATGTGCTCCCATTTCCATTCAGGTATCGGGAGTGGTTGAAGTAATCCGGCAGACCTCTGATGCTTAGCCTTGACTTGCTGACATACCAGACACTTCGCCACAAAGTGGGCTATCTTCCTCTTCATTCCATGCCACCAATAGTACTGCCTCAGGTCTCTGTATATCTTCGTGCCTCCTGGATGAATAGAGTATGTTGAACTGTGCGTCTCCGTTATTAGCTCCTGACGAAGCTCTCCATTCGGAACATAGAGATGATCTCCACATCTCAAAGTCCTATCCTCGTGTATACGCAGTCCTGTCTGTATTCCAGTCTCTGTCCTCTGTCGAAGCCTCTAAAATCTGGCGCCTGTCGGCAAAGCAGCCTTGATCCTCTCCACTAATGTCGATTGCAACTGGAAACTCGACATCTGGCCGTCTACTCCGGGCATAATGAACTCTATACCCAACTGTTCTAGATCTCTCAACAGATGTTGTTGGGTAGTCAGGAAGAATGCCATGGGTTTCCTGCTTAAAGCATCGGCTACCATATTTGCCTTTCCTGGATGGTACTGTAGCTCGATCTCGAAGTCCGTCATCACTTCGAGCCAACGTCTCTGTCTCTAGTTCAGGTCCTTCTGGGTGTAGACGTACTTTAGGCTCTTATGATCAGTGAATATCTCCACGCGCTCTCCTTATAGATAGTGCCTCCAAAGCTTCAAAGCAAAGATCACTGCGGCAAGCTCCAAGTCGTGGGTTGGATAGTTCTTCTCATGGGTCCTCAGTTGCCTAGAGGCATAGGCCACAACCTTCCCATGCTGCATCAAGACGCATCCTAATCCTTTCCCGGATGCATCGCTATAGATCACGAATCCTCCGGATTCAGAAGGTATGGTCAAGAAGGGTGCTGTAGTCAAACGCTTCTTCAGCTCATCGAACGCCGTCTGAAACTCCTCTGTCCAGGTGAACTCCTGCTCCTTGCGGGTCAAGTGGGTCATCGGCTCTGCGATCCTTGTGAAGTTCTCTACGAACCTCCGATAATATCCGACAAGTCCTAGGAAACTCCTCACCTCCGAGACGTTGGTAGGGGTCGGCCACGTCTCTACTAAAGAAATCTTTGCAGGATCTACCGAAATGCCTTCTCCTAAGATAACGTGTCCATGAAAAGTGACACAATCTAGGAGAAACTCACACTTGCTCAGCTTGGCATAAAGCCTCTCACGTTTCAGCGTCTCTAACACTAGCCTCAAGTATTCGCCATGCTCCTCGTGGCTCTTCGAATACACCAAGATGTCATCGATGAAGACTACCACGAACTGGTCCAGATACTGGTGGAAGACTCTATTCATCAGGTTCATAAACATAGCAGGCACATTTGTCAATCCAAAAGGCATCACTAAGAACTCGTAGTGACCATAACGAGTCCTGAATGCTGTCTTTGGAATGTCTTCTCTCCGCACCTTTACCTGATGATAACCCGATCTCAAGTCGATCTTCGTGAACACCACAGCTCCTGTCAGCTGGTCGAACAGATCATCAATTCGCGGTAGAGGATACTTGTTCTTGATAGTCAAAGCATTAAGGGCTCTGTAATTAATGCACATCCGGAATGTCCCATCCTTCTTTGGTACAAACAACACTGGTGCTCCCCAGGGTGATGCACTAGGACGGACAAATTCTTTGATCTGCAACTCCTCTAACTATAGCTTCAGCTCGTCTAGCTCTTTCTTCGCCAACCGGTATATATTTGAAGATACTGGTGCTGCTCCGAGCACTAACTCAATAGTGAACTCTACCTCTCTATCAGGCGGTAGGCCTGGCAACTCCTCCAGAAAAACATCCTCGAACTCTGCAATGATTGCTGGGGTGTCGTCTCCATAGCCATGTAAGCTCCAGCTATCTGTCATACTCCTCGCTCGATGGTGCCCTACATGTACTCGAACTCCGGGTGACCTGGCGGTCTAAAAGTGATGCTATCCTTCCGGCAATCTAGTACGACATTGTACTGGCTTAACCAGTCCATGCCCAATACAACGTCGAAAGTTGGCATTGGGAGTACCAAAAATCGTGCTCTCATCTTCCTACCACATACTACTATCGAGCATGTTCTAATAGTGCTGGTAACCGGTACGATGCCTCATCCGATAAGAATCTTCCAACTCTTAGGTAAGGGGGAAGTAGGTACTCTATGCATGGCTACGAAGCTACTAGATATGAAAGATAGTGTAGCTCCAGAATCAAATAATGCAGTTGTAGGTAATGACGCAACTAAAATGGTACCTGTGATAGCTTCCCCTTCTGGTTCCTCCTCAATTATTGTTAATGCAAAGGCCTGCCCATGCCTCTGCCCTCCAGCGTGCTGTCTGGCTTGATTGAACTGTGTCTCCTGTGGGACCAAGGGTGGTCCTCTCTGAAATCCTCCGGTAGCTGGTGGACGCTGACCTCCTGTCGGAGGTAGTATCCTCAGGACTGGTGCTGCTGGCCTCTGTCTGGTCTGCGGTGCTGCATCTCTGCGCTGTGGGTAGTCTTTGGCAAGGTGCTGACTCGCTCCACATATCATGCATAGTCCGAGCTTCTTCCGACAATCTCTGACAATGTGTCCTTTCTTGCCATAATGGTGACAAGTCGGAAGCTTCTTGTGCTGATATGGCACTGTCCTCTGCTGTGTCTGCGCTTCTGGAAGGCGGATCGATCCTCCTGCTCTGGACTAGACTCTGGCTGGTACGTTCATGCTAGAACATCTCGCTCGTCCGCCAATAACCTCCTGGATCCTCGCCTCTGAAAGAACCTCTTCATAAGAGATCCTCGCCTGAGTAGTGGTATACCTCTGCAGCTCGAAGGAAAGGCCATGATGGAATCTTCTGGCCTTCTCCAGGTCGTTGGATATCAGGGCGGCACCAAATCGGCTGAGTCGACTGAACTCTGCATCGTAGGCGTCCACAGTCAAATTTCCTTTCTCCAGGTGCAGGAACTGGGAGTATAGGGCATTCCTGACCGTAGCGGGGAAATACTTCGCATTGAAGTACTCCAAAAACTCCTCCCACGTCTGCGTCTTGCCGATGCTGCGCTCCATGGAATCCTACCAGTGATGGGCATTGACCTTGAGTTGGGCCCTCACTGCGGTCATCTAAAGGTCTGGATGTAGCTGCGAAGCCTCCAGTAGCATCTCCGTGTTGGAGACCCAATCCGAGATCTCCTCTGCAGTCTCCTTGCCCGAAAAGGTTCTCGGACCCATCTGGCAAAAACCTCATACAGTGTCCACTGGCTGGACAGGTGCAGGTGCTGGTGCAGGTGCTGGGGCAGGTGTCCTCTCTAGAAATGACATAGAAGCCTAGAGATAACATAGAAACATAGATAACATAGAAACACCTAGTATTAGCTAGTATGACTCTAGGAAAAAACTTATAAGCTAGTTTTGGATCCGAATTGGGGTGTTGATCTAGTTTGACAATAAAAACCTAGTTTTAGCCTAGAAACTTAGTTTAAACTTATTTAACCATGATTATGACTCTGAAATACCTGTTTGACATGATAATTCATATATAGGTCACTTGGACTCCAGTTCAGACACCGGTTGATATTTATTGCTATGAACCACATGTGAGTACATTCTCTGATAGTTTTTATTATTTGATAATTATTATGATTCAAGTATTTAGAAATATTATACCTGATTCCTGACACTATGATACATGGATCGGTACAAACATTGGATCTTCAATAATGAGATATTATCTTGACTCATCGTATTGATATTAGATATTATCCATCATATTGGAGTTGGACATTGATCATTGGATAGTGATGTGTCATAGTTGGATCCATCGTACTACTCGGGGGTAGAAAAGTGCTAGCTGGATATGTGATCAAGAACTATTGGCAAGTAGTATAAATCATCGGCTACTAGCTTATCATACACTTCATGTATGATTGAGCTAGTTTTTTCTTAGTATAAATCATCGAATAACCCAAGCCGATCACATATCTAACTAGTATTTTAAAACACATAATATAATTTTAGTTCTTCTGTTTAGTTCATACCTAATGATTGTTCTATCTTACACCTTTAGTTGCTGTTCCTTTCTACTCTACTTCTTATATGTATTGATTATACCATATTCCTTACATTACCTGTCTCTTTTTACTGTTTTACCATGATATCAGTTTATTGTTTCCTCATTTTGTATTATATTCTCTATATACTGGTTTATAGTATTTGTCAATTAATTGGAACTGCAATTGGATTCTACTTGTTCTATCCGGACTGGATAATATTTTTTAGTATATTTGGAGGATTGATGTCCGACTCTTTACGGACCACAGAAGGGAGTAGCTGCATCCTTGGACCCTGTAGTTCAGGAATGTTTACCGGGAGGTCTAGCCGGTGTCTCCAGATATCTTATTTATATTTACTTAGCATTTTGGTTCTGAATTTGTCTCTAGCTTATTAGACTTTTGAGATATATTACTATGACTCCTAAACTTATGTTGTTATTACTAGACTTATTTAGATTTGATATTGTCAGTTGAGGACTATCTAGATTTGTAACTTGAGACTTCTTTTGCTTTCTATCATATCGTGCCATTTCTTTTTTATAGATTATTATGATTGAGTATTTGTACATTATTATCATCTTGTCCTCCTTATGGAGTTGAGATATATTGACAGGTTTAGTTTATATTATTATATGAGATTGATAGCTAGTTTACCTAGACAGTGTTCTACGTTGTTGTTACGGCGTAGGTTGGACGTTGCCACGTACTCGTACCCCGATCATCCGGGTGTGGGTGGTAACATAATTTTGTGGTAGCCCATACAGGTCAGACTTCGCAACTAATACGATGTCGTGGTAGTGCAACAGCTTAGTTGTACTACTGCGAGCCTGCGATAGAATATATGATATAGGATGTAGGATGAGAGAATATTCAATCATAAATTAGAATTTTTGAGAGATTCCTGGGATGACCCTTGAGAATCTTACTATAAACTCTATTTTAAAATTTGTTTTCACTTATTTCTATTCACTCTCACTTATTCATTGTTGAATTTTATTCTTGATGTTCGTTGTTGACTTTGATTCCTGTATCGAGGTAAAATTTATGGACTGAATTAATGTATATTCTGATGACATATTTTGATGAGGATAGTGAGAAATGTAACTATCTACCTTAGTTATGGAATCTAGAGTTTATCACAGCCATATTAGCAAGTGTGGCGAAGACATAGAGCCTGATTTTGGATGTACATATCTTAGTTATAGAATTTAGAGTTTCTCGCAGCTATACTAGTTGGCATAGTGAGGATATCTAGATAACATGATTATGGAGGTATATACCTTAGTTATAGACTCTATAGGTTATCGTAGCTATGCTTACTAGTGTGGCAAGGATTCTGGGTAACATAATTTTGGATGGATGTGTATGATTATCAGATTGTATCTTAAATTGGTTCTTAACATATCGTCTCTATCATTCAACTATGTTATCATTGAGCTCTGTTCCATCACCCTATTAACTCAGGATATAGATATCTTTAGTTTCTCTAGTTAGTTCCTTATAGAGCCTCACTTCATTAGTTCCTGAGGCAATTTTCTTGATAGTGCAGTAGCTTGGTAACTTGCAGGTAGGATTGTGTCATGTTTGAGCATCAGTGTTGATTGTTGGAAGTATAGTTTATGAGTATGTGAGTTATTCCTAGTTGGGTAGGTGAGCATTAGGCATTAGTGTATACGCCTAGAAATAACTCATAGAGTAGTATCCTTTATAGCAATAGTTCTATGGTAGATGTCAGAATAGTTAGTAATTGGTACCCATGGTATCCAAAATAAGACAGTTAGGAGGGAGAGTAGTATACCAATTTATGATTCTAGGTGTTGGTATCTTGTTATTATGTATGTTTTAGATTCATATAGTTGAGTGACCCATGTGTCAATTGAGTATCATAAAATTTGTGTTAGATATCAATGTAGCTTTGATATTCTACTGGTTCTTGATACTTGATTGTGTCAAGAGGAGGATATTGTGTACTCATAAGGTAAATTAGTGAGTATTCCATATAAGAGTAGTGCCCATAAGTGTGTAGGTTGAGTGTACTAGAGTTAGGGTTTTGATATATTAGGTAAGAGGGCTTATAATATATAATGAGTGTTGGGCATTGATGTATAGATATGTATGCATCGGTAATTGACTAATGTGGGAGTTACACCTAGTACTTGGGAGTGTTGAAGTGTTAATAGGGATGCATGAGAGAGAGCATGCTTGGTGAAGTAAAGTAACAGTAAGGGTATTTTATGAGTATCATGGAGTGGGGGTTTAGAATAAGTAGTACCAATAGTGTGCCAGTGGGCAGGTTAGTTTTAAGTAGGTATCATAGAGTATTAAGTGCATGAGTCAAAGACAATTATGGAGTTAGTGAGAGTGTCTAGAGAGTATAAGTATCCAGTGTGCATCAGGAATAAGATGAGTAATAAGGGATAGGTGTAGTGTATCAGTTTAGTGTCAGTGAGTATTATTGTGGATGATAGTATTGGCTAGGTGTATCAGTGTAGTATGAATATATGGTATGTAAGGGAGTATCATGAGAGTAGGAGTGCATGTGTTCAAGGTAGTAAGAGATGGGTCCAACTAGGCAACCTGTGGCACATCAAATTATCCCGTACCAACAAAGGTAGACACCCTAGCAGGACAGGGCTTTTGCGATGATGTTCAAGGGGACTAATGTTACAGGTATTGGGTTAGAAAGTTATGTTATGTTATTTTCTTCCTTTTCCTTTTTATCTATTAAACTGTGTAATTCCTAGTATCTTATAGTTTGCATTAGAAAATTTTGTGCTAAGAAATAGTTATTAGTAAAACCCTTGGTAGAGACTGCAATTTCATGAGTAGTAGGGCTTATAACCATGCATGATTGATAACCAATGTATGTTCTTTTCAGTAGAATTGTACGATTGATGATTGTAGATAGGACTTTCTTGGTTAGGAGTTGTGACCTAGAGAAGAGTGCTTCTATCCGTAAATTTTAAGGACACAATTTTTTTATGGGAGGTAGGATTGTAACTACCACTTTTACTTTAGGGGTATTTGGTAACTTCACTTTGGTTGGTAATTATATTATATTATGTGTGGTTAGCCTAGAATAATATTGGTGTTAATTAGTATGCTAACTTTTAGATTAATTTAGTGTTAGTTAGTAATGGTTAGTGCTAATTAGTGTTAGTAAATGACCATGGTTAATTATAATTATTACTTAGTTGTCATGAATATAATATTCTTACTAGATTAGTTAGATGCCATCCGAAGTAATTTGTTTCCATCCATTAGATTTAATTTCAATTAAGTGGAGAATGACAAACTTGTGAATAACTCAAACCCATTATGACCAACCCCTTCCCCAAGCCTTCTTCATTTTATTCCCTTTATTTTATTTCTTCTCCATTACTCCACTTCATCTTCTCCAAAGCCTTCCATCATTTCCCAAATCCTAATTTTCTCCTACAAGCCAATCCCACCATAAAAACTTTTCCAAACTTCTTCCAAGAAGATTTAAGCTTGAGAGCACTAGGAGGAGCAATACTATGGAGGATTTGTGGTACTTCTTCTTCCATTCTTCACCAAATTTGTAGAGATTCATTAGAATTCAACTCCCAATAGGTAAATATCTTGTTTTGCCTAATTTTTATGGTAGAAATCCAAATAGAGCCAATAGGAACCCTCTCATTGGTAAAAATGACCTTCTAATGGTAGATCTAGGTGTTAGAGAAATAAAGTCTTTTAGATCTAGGCTTTTGGATGATGTATTAGTATTTTCTAGGGTTCATTTGGTGGAAGTAAGAATTTAGTCCACCAAGTATTTGTAGAATGATCTTAATAGAATTTTTAGTCTAATTTAGACTTGTGCTTGTGCCAATATGTGCATAATTGGATACGTGGTGTCCGTATCATGGTACGCCAAGATACGCATGGTTAGATTTGATAATTTGAGCCTCTTTGTGTCTCTTTGTGTCAATTTATACATAATTACTTTAGAACTATTGTATAAGCTCTTTTTATGTCAATTTTATATTTATATTAGTGTTATATGAGTTTCATATTGTGTTTGAGAGTCGATAGGGCTTGAGTACTCTAAGGGTGTTAATACTTGGAGTATCATGGGGTGAGCTATAGGTTTCTATGGGAATTTAATGTTGTGCACCATGAGGGGATCAAGGAAAGATTGGTATGAGTGCATAAGTGTTGGGAATGCAAGTACAAGTGTATCCATGTGAATATTGGAGATTGGATGTGCCATGAATATTAATTAGTATATGTGTTTATGTGATTTAGAAAGTGTGTATGTGTGTTATAGGCATGAGTGTTATGTGAGAGGGTGAGAGGTATCAAGATGTGTGTGGAGTTAGATGGACTGATTAGCAGCAAAAGAGGGAGATGCTGCCCTGTACAGTAAAAATAAAGAGTATTATAATGCAAATTTTGTACCATAGTATGCAATTGCAATCTTCGGTGAGGGCAGTACTGCAAGTATAGTATAAGAAGGACCATGCAGCAGTGGGTTGCTGCAACATTGCATTAGTAGCAGTAGGAAAGACTTCTAGAAATCAGATGCAGCATGCATAACACTCCAACATCAAGGGTTGCCTGGTATTGGAGAGTTATGGCAGTGCATTGTGTACTGCATAGGACAGAGGTAAGGAAGTAGAACAATAGCAGCAGCAGATGTTAGGTGTAGTAGATGGGTGGTGTTATAGTAGAAGCAAAGATTGTAGTAAGGGAGTGAGGGGTCTGTTCTGGGCAATCCAATGAGGGGAAGTTGGAGACCAGTGCATCAGCTAGTAAGGGATTTAGTTTTAGCTTGTATGTGCTTTGTGTTCAGTTGATGTGGTGTGTATAGGCCTGTAGGGGGACTCGAGTATTGGTCAGTTACAGTTGGGAGTTCAGGTGATGCATCAGTGCTCACTGTATTTGAAGACTGCAAAATGCTGCAGCATTATATGCTTGTGGTGTGTGTAGGTAGGGGATTTGGTGGGGCTTGTATTGTAAGTGCAAATATAGCATTGGGTAGTGATGGTTAGAAGTCTGCATTCCTGCTTGTGGGTTTGAGCATGAGCATAGGTCGGTTGAGGCATGGATATTAGTGTTTGTGTGGTATTGAGGTTTGTGTATAAATAAGATGTGCACAGGTGTTACATAAAGTGTTAGATATATGGTATGCAAGTGTGCTTAGAGTGGAATATGAATGCTTCCTTGTGAGTGAGTGCAAGAGAGTTTCAGTTCCTATGAGTTAATTGAGATTGTTATACACTGATACCAATTAGAGCTAGTATCATGTGATACATAGAAATGTGTAGGTGTTGGCTTGAGCTAGTGTAGTGATATGAGTGAACTAGATAAGGGTGTGAGTTAGTGAAGTATTAAGGTATGGTTAGGATACTAAGATACATGTGATATATTGGGATACTTAGTATGTGTGAGGAGGTTTGAGTTGATATAGACTCAAGTGGTGAGTGAGTGAGGTATGGATGCTAAGTCGAGGACTAGGTAATATAAATAGTAGGGATAATTAATTAAAGTACTGGTCTAGATGTGGATATTAGTTAAGGTTTATGTGTTTTGCGGGGTGGTTTTAAGGTAGTAAGTTAGTATCAAATATTAGACTGTGATACCAAGATATTGAGATATCACGATACGGGATATGTATTATGATACGAGGTAGATATTGTGATACATGGTAAAGTTTTGACTTAAAGCCAAGGTATTGACCCTAGAGCTAAGGTATTGACTCATAGTTAAGGTACTAGATACAGCTAACGTAATTGGCTAAAATATTAAGGTAAACACCTATAGGCCAAGGTGTGTGTGTGTGTATATATATATATATATATATATATATATATATATATATATATATATATATATATATATATTTATTTATATTGTAAGTATTAATATAGATTATAATATATAGAGCTAGTATATTACCGAAACGACTTTGAAGCCTAGAGATAACCTATAAATATCTAGTATTAGCTAGTATGACTCTAGAAAATAACTTAGAAGCTAGTTTTGGATCCGAATTGGGGTGTTGACCTAGTTTGACCATAAAAATCTAGTTTTGGCCTAGAAACTTAGTTTAAACTTATAACCATGATTATAACTCTGGTACACCTGTTGACATGATAATTCATATATAAGTCACTTGGACTCCTGTTCAGACACCAGTTGATATTTATTGCTCTTGACCACAGGCAAGTACATTCTCTGATAGTTTCCATTATTTGATAATTACTATGATTCAAGTATTTAGAAATATTATACCTGATTTTTGATACTATGGTACACGGATTAGTACATACATTGGATCTTCAGTCATGAGATGTTACCTTGACTCATCGTATTGATATTGGATATTATCCATCGTATTGGCATTGGACATTGATTATTGAATAGTGACGTGTCATTGTTGGATCCATCATACTAGTCGGGGAGGGAAAGTGCTAGCTAAATATGTGATCAAGAACTATTGGAAAGTAGTTTAAATTATTGGCTACTAGCTAATCATATACTTCACGTATGATTGAGCTAGTTTTTACTTAGTATAAATCATTGAATAACCCAAGCCGATCATATATCTTACTAGTATTTAAAAATACTTAGTATAGTTGTAGTTCTTCTGTTCAATTCATACCTAGTAATTATTCTGTCTTGCACCTGTACTTGCAATTCCTTTCTATTCTACTTCTTATATGTATTGATTATTCCACATTGCTTATATTATCTTTCTCCTTACTGTTTTACCATAATATCATTTTATTGTTTCGTCATCTTATATTACATTCTCTATTCAGTACTGTTATATAGTTTTTGTCAATTAATTGGAACTGCTATTCGGTTGTGCTCATTCCATCCTGACTGGATAATATTTTTTAGTGGATTTGGAGGATTGGTGTCTGAATCATTACGGACCACACGATGGAGTATCTACATCCTTGGACCCTGTAGTTCATGAGTAATTATTGGGAGGTCTAGTCGGTGTCATCAAATATCTTAGTTATATTTACTTAGCATTTTGGTACTAGATTTGTCTCCAGCATCTTAGACTTTTGAAATGTATTTCTATGACTCCTAGACTTATGTCATTTTTGCTAGGCTTATTTAGATTTGATGTTGTTAGTTGAGGACTATCTAGATTTGTGACTTGAGACTTCTTTTGCTTTAATCATATTGTGCCATTTCTTTCTTATAGATTATTGTGATTGATTATTTGTACATTTTATTATCTTGTCCTCCTTATGGACTTGAAATATATTGATAGGTTTAGTTTATATTATTTTGTGAGATTGACAACTAGTTGACCTAGACATTGTTCTACGTCATTGTTACGGTGTAGGCTGGACGTTGCCACATACTCGTGTCCCGATCATCCGGGTGTGGATCATGACACCAATTAAGAAGCGTTAACCCGAGTCTTGCTTGAAGGCCCTTGGATGTATGAGGGGCGATTAATTATTATCAAGACATGGACTCCTCTGATATTGCTAGAATGAGATCTCCTAATATTTGTTCCTATGTGGATTAAACTGCCTCATCTTCCTTTGCATTTGTGGAACGCTAGGGCTCTGAGCAAGATTTCCATCGTGGAAGGATCCGTATCCGTATGGACAAGGATGTGACTAGTAGAAAAAGATTGGTGTTCGTAAGGGTACTGGTGGAAATCACATCAAGTAAAGATCTCATTATAGATATCCCTACACAACTTCTTGACAGCGGTATATTTTATAATCTATGTTCTATGAGTGTATCTCCTCTATGAACAATGTTTGGGGCACAATGTAGCAAAGTATCCGGATAAGATTGGTGAAGTATTGCGAGAGGAAGTACTGGAAGTGCGGCATGAAGCATCAAATATTGAGTAGATGGACTTAGATGGAGCAGAAACAATAGAAGCGACATCAACCATTCATTCGGTTCTTTTACCTAAGGAGTTGCTAGTTAGAGATGTCGACCACACTAATCCTGGTGGTAATGATAGTTCGGCTTATAAAGACTCCACAATAGATCCACCTCGAGGTCGTCTGGTCAGTTATTTTGCCTAACTAGCTGGAGGATGACAAGCGAGGTGGATAGGTTAATAATATCCTTACAGACCCCCATCACGAGGGTAGGAGAGCAGACACTGCACGACCAAGTTATAGGCATAGATTCATCATCTGGACATAAAGTACAACATATGTTAGAAGACACATAGGAGGAAAATAGTTAAAGGGTTGATACACAACCCATTACAAACTAGGGACAGGTTGAGAGTGAGACAGAGGTGTCTGGTCAGAATATATCAGATGAAGAGATACAAACTCATCTCGGTGACCTGACTGCTGTAAATCATAATTGGTTGAAGATGGTGAAACAAGCTCAGGATGACCCATCTCTAGCTTGGGGCTGCCAAAAGAAAAAGACGCTACCGAAGGTTGACCTTCGAGTTAGTTCTAAAATTAACAAAGGGCAACATAGTAGGTTGATATGATATATCAGATTGTGCTTTGCTTTGTAACTAGTGGTAATTAAGGTACGATGAGTTTGTATGGCACTTGACTTGTAAGTCCAACAAATTTTCATATATATATATATATATGTGTGTGTGTGTGTGTATGTGTGTGTGTGTGTTTACTGGGAGATAGGCAATCTTATCTTGTTGTATCTGCATTTGTTCGTAGAATATGGAAGTCTGTAGAAGTGGATGATGTCTTCTCTCGATAAAATGAGTGTTTCTTTATTAAATTTTTGGGAGAGACAGTTCTGGCGGCTGTGCTCCAGGGAGGCCCATAGATGTTTTATGGTTATCTTATCATTTTAAGGAGATGGGAACCCTCGGTTACCTTAAAGCGAGATTTGCCCGCTACTCCACCAATGTGGTTGTAGTTCCTCTGTCTCTCCCTCCAAATATAGAACGCTTCTGCTCTGAGTAAATTGGAGAAAATTATTGGTGTTCCATTGAGGATGGATACGACAACAACTTACTGGAGAAGACTAGCATTCGCCCAAGTATTAATCGAGATTATAGCATGTAAAGAGATTTATACGATCGTTCCCGTCCAACTCCTTGATGTCGGCAAGGGTGATTAGGCCATCACATTCAAATGTTCCCACATATGTGCGTGGCTTATTGATGGCCTAAGAGCCAACTAAAGGGAAGAATAGTTCAGTTCTTCCTGAAAGAATAAATTGTATCCAAGTCCAGCATAGAAGAAGCCGAGTACCGTGCCATGTCTTCTTTTGATTAATATTAGGAAAACTGGGAAGAAGTATCTAGATCCATCATGAGATGTGATTTAAAGAGGTTATGGAAGTTTTACGGAAGCATCATCTACATCTTGTCATCTAACTCAATTGTAGCCAACATTGACTCAAGGAGTTAAGGTCAGGGACTTGGTTACATATTCCAATTCAGATATGTAGATCCTTTTGTTGGAGCATCTAGTCCCAATATCCACTTGGTCCTTCTGTCTAACGTAGGCAGGGACCTTCTGTCTAACGTAGGCAGGGACATGGTGGATATCATAGTAGATTAGGGTATAATGGATCCTCTATCTACTATGGGGAGTGAGGTAACCCTGCCTTCGATCTCTAGAGTGGTTGTGGCCTCTTCTGACTGAGGAGTATAGGATGGAGGACTCCCTTTAAGGGTTAATATATGGATTCGAGTATAGAGTTCTTCCATGAAATTAGATAATGATGAAGAGAGGCAGGCATCTTCAGGGAGGGGGGTCTCGGCATGGTCGGTCCTAAGATCTATGGAGCAAATATGAAAATTGGGCCTTCCTTATCTACCTTTAACTAATTATTAAAAATAGTTCTTTTGAGCATATCTTTAATGAAATAGATTTTAGATATGCGCCTCTCATCTTTTCAAAAAATAGTAGTTTTGGACTTTTTTTCTTCAATCTTTGGACGTTTTTATTAAAAACCTTATTAGTATAGGGTTGATATTAGACTTAGGATACTTTAGGAAGAACGTGCCTCACATAATTGGGGGCCTGGGCGGTCGTCGAACTTGCTCTTATTATGGGCTGGGCCTAGGTATCGGCATGAGACAAGCCTCTTACTAAGATGAACGAGAAGTGGATGTGTAAACCCCTAATTTTTTTCTTTTATTAATTTCAAAATTATACTTTTAACCCAAAAGATTGGAACTTATAATTCTTCTTGGATCATTTATGATATTATTGTTATTATATTTTATGAATTATAGAGTTTAAAATATATATTATTAGTTTTTTGCTGAATAAATTATTATAACTTACTAAATTACTAATTATCATTATTAAAGATCTTTTAAAACCAAATAGGATTCTTATTACCTCCTAAATTCTGCATCCAACAAATAACCCACCCCTTCCCCTTGCAACTAACAAGTACACCCTTTTACTAAAGTCCAAGTCCCTTCTTTGAAGACAACTCACCCGATGTTCCCATTTTGATGCAAAATAATACTTTATATGCCCCCCTGACACTAGCTTTCCCTACTCATATACCCATTGCTACTTGAAAAAACATCCTTTCTAAGCTATTTTTTTCATCCTGCTAATTTTGTGCTACAATCCTTGCACCCCCTGGCTACACCCGACAACCCACGAACCAGCTTTCTGTGCAACAATGCACTCTGAGCACCTTGTGAAAATGCACGTCGAAGATGTCACGCCCTGATCCCGAAGGACCGAAAGTCACCACTGGTCATGATGACATACAAGCCTAAGTTGCGCTTGCACAAGGCATAGTATAACTGCAAAAAACATAAGATAAACAATGGATATTGAAACACAGAGCTTTAAATACAGAAAACCAAATATTGAACACATTGATAGGAATAGAAAATACTCTTTATTGATAACTTAAAATGGATTACAATGTACTTTTATTTGGCTGATTACAAAATATAACATAGTTGGCTTACATCTCTTTAAAACCTAAAACTAGCCACAACGTCCATACATCATATCCTTTTACTAGGACAAAAAATAAAATACCTTGGAAAGAAAACTTGCCAACTGGAAGAAAAATTAGAAAACAACGAGCACGATTCCACTGGATTGGATGCGCTCCTAAAGATTCAGAATGCTCCCCAAACTCTCGCTTCCTGAACCTGAAGATGCCCACAAATATGGTTCAGTACTCAGCATGTACTGGTGAGCGTCTGAAGCCAAACTCACCTAATAATCCACACTAAGTAAACATGTGAAGCTAGCATTATTATTATGTGATCTTTCTAGTTGTCTAGGTTCTTTTTAATAATTCATGTAAAGAGCACACAAACAATAAAGTAAACCACATGATGATAATTCTTACCCACGGCTGAACGGTTATCCCTGCAGCAAACAAACAAGTTTTCCATAATTTGCATATATGTATAAAACTCATGAGTCTATCTTTGCATCAAATGGTTAGGCTAGCAAGAAGGAAATCCTAGCATGCGGTCTAACTACATGATGGTCCATGGGTAATCCATGATTAGCAGCTGTGACTCAAGGTTCATCTCTTCACTAATATATACAACACCCCACTAGATCTCAAGGACCTTCCCTCAGGGTGCTCACACAATCTCTTTCGGACCGATTGATTCCCAGTTCCCCAAGAACCATTCGAGAGACTGTTACCAGGTGCAAAGTTGTCCGAGGCCAATGCATGACATAAACATCTATCATATAAAATACTACTATGCACAGTTTTGAACAACAAGCATATTTCCATCTTCTTTTTCTTTTTTCCATGGAACACTGTCAAACCATGAGTAGTTTTCTATACACATTTCTGTTGAGCAGAATATGAGTAAGGGATATGTAACATTAACTTGAAAGTAAAGTAAAAATTCTATAAGTTCAAGAATGCAGTTCATCTCTTTTAGTTTATCTTGTTAATGAGGTATCATCGACCATAGGAAAATGCAACCGAGTGGCTAGAGATTCTTTTATTAGAGCATGCAAAAAAAGGATTCATCGAATGGACGAAGCCACTCACCGATTGAATAAACACGAGAGAATGAGAAAGCCTTATGCAGCGATCACTCCTTAGTTATGCGTCCTAAAATTACACCAACACTTGGTTAGCATTCTTTGAGCTCTTTTTCTTACGATTCAAAACGAATGCACAAGCGAGAAAAGCGAACAATGAAAACCAATCATCGAAAGCAACATGGAAATGCAAATCAATAAAACCAAGCCGTAAAAACATCCAACAAAAACTTTTGGACTCATTTTAATAGAAGTAAATCCATGAGTTGGAAAGCTTCATTGTACTTCATCCGTGATCGATTGGGTAGTAAGGTTTTTCGATACTCGATTTAAAACCGAGTCACAAGCCGACATATATTACATAGTGGACCGCTGGAAGCGGGGTACTACATAATAATCCCCTGATAAAAAGTTTTATCCTCAAAACTTAAGAAATTAAGGAGTCGAGAACCAAGCATGAAGAGGTCAAGGAAATCATACAAACCAATATCGTGATCGCTCGTGTCACGCTCAATATTCATTTGATAAACTCTAGCCCTACCCATCTGATTAGTCTGTCTATTGGCTGGAGCAGGCACAAGATTCTTGTTTGACCCACGTTCTACATTGTCATTATGGTTATGTAGCACATGCCTCTTGTTAAAAAAATCTTTAATCTCGTGACCCTGTTGTCAACACCTGAAGCACTCTCTGTTAAAAGAACGACAAACTTTCTTAGTGCTATCGATAGAGGTAAATACAAGACTAAGATTATCGAGGCGGACGCAAAGGGACCATGCTTGAGTTTTAAGGAAGGAACTGGATGATATACGAGTGAACGACACGAACACGATTGAGGATATATTTGGATGAATTGATCCCTGAGTGGTGTATATGATAGCCTTAGGTGTAACGACCTGCTCCACTCAACACGGAGAGAGAGCCGATTCAAACATCACAAGTGCAATGACCCAAACGCTTTGCTCAGCGAGAAGACTCGCTTAATGCAAAGGCATTCAGACTTATCCCTTCTGAAGAATTTTAGACTTAGACTTTTCAAAGGCGCGCTATGAGTCTCGCTCGGCCGATGCGATACATCGCTAAGGTTAGTGGCTTCGGTGAATCTGTCTTTGCTTGGCCTTCGCACTTAAAATATGGATGATACATGCTAGTCTCTAGGAAAATCATTGATGCATGCTAATAAAAGAGTTCAATACACCTAGCTAAGGGAATAATCCTATGATTGTATTACTTGTATAGAACATGGAGATAGTAACCTGCTGCTAGAGATAAAAATATTTGTATGCCTCAATAGAGATTTTATTATGCCTTAGTAGTATTATTCTTCACATAGTTTTAATGCACTTCACTTAGACAATGGTACGAGTTACAACACTTTACTTGAAATTATTCACTCAGTTAAGGTAGAAAGACAATCAAAATAGTCATTCCGAGCCAAGTAATAAAAACATGGAAAGATTTCGGGACCAAAAGGTCGCCAGGGCGGTTTCCAGTACCGAAAACACATAATAAAATATTGGAAGAATAAAATAAAGAAATGATAAGTAAGAGTCAAAGTAAAGAAATATTATAGATAGGTATGTCGGGGACGTGTAGCGGGGCTCGCTACCCGCGTTGCATGGAGCGCCGCCAACCTAGTCGATAATCTAAGAATCGTTTGGGATGGCTTGTATCGGTTAATGGCATACCTGCGTCTACAACCATTATCGTTGCATATATATAAAAGATATAAATAAAATAAAAGAATCATGCATGGTCACGGACAACTCGTGCATGAGGTATATGGATTCCTTGGACGATCGCTGGGGCACTAGGATCATTCCGGCCTAGAAGGAATCATGGAATACGGGTGACTATCCATGGGTGTGTGGCCATAGAAGCGATATATACCCAATAAGTCATAGCCTATCAGGGTGTACGATGAAATCACTTGTGGTAGATAGCAAAATTATGAATGCCAATATGAATCATCCTTTATGGATATGCCAGTGACCTTCTATTCATGTAGATTAAGTTTGGCTCGATTGTGCTAATCCGTGTATGAGTTATTGCATTAAAACAAGTAATCTGAATAATCTGAGTAACACATCTGAATCAATCTGAATTTGAGTATAAGACATCTGAACCAACCCAAATTTAAGTATAAATTATTTGAATCAATCTGAGTATAACTCATTTGAGTAAACTAAGTAATTCACCTGAGGCATAAATACGCTAGTAATACACTTAAGTTTTCGTATACGATTCTTTGATTCATTTCATATATACTGGTTAACTTGATTTACCTTAGACATAAAAGGACGAATGGTAAGTTGGTAAGTTTTACAGTGTTACTCTTATATCGTAAGGTGCACTACACCATGAATTAGGCTTTGTAACATTGCCATAAAACTGATCCTAAGGCAAGACTAGAAAGACAACATAATAGATGGTGCACGGTACTAAATAAACATTTTTGGTTTTGTTAAGCGGGCGAGACGCCTTCCAACAAGTGCATTCATATACTGATAATCTATCAGATTTCTTGCAGGGTGTGGGAGTACCTCGTTCGATGTTGAGTCTTTCCTCGTGCGCTAAGGTATTGAGCTAACTCTGGAGCCTTGGGGCATTGTGGACAGAGCTGAACCACTATATATATGACATAATATATTAGAACATCGTCTACGTATCATCCCAAATTTGTGAGCCGCTTGGCACATTTTTTTATTTTTAGAGAGAGATCTTGAGCGATTTCTAATCTTGGTCTAGTGCCACTTGTAACACTTCTTCATATCAATAAAGAGCTTAGTTTTAACTTATACTTGTGTTTGTTCAAACTTTTGATGCATTAGGGACTATCTGTGCAACACTATGACTTAACATTCTTCGACCATTTCAGGTGCTTGGGTTGCGCAAGTGCAACTTAGGCTCGTACGGTATCACGCCCAAGCGAGAATGTTCGGTCCTGCAGGATCGGGAAATGATATTTTGGTATCAGAGAACGGCTTTACATCCTTGGAATTTGTTTTAATTTTTTCAGCTTTAAACTTTATTCGTGAGTTAAGTACAAACACTCTCTCATTAATTTATAGGATGTTCTATACAATGAGGCTAAATATTTTGAAAGTGCATACAGATGGTTGGCTAAAAGAGATAGTTTTGCGAACGCCTTTGTGTTAAGTGGTGTCGGACTTGATGTGATATGCTCGTACTAGAGTTAGAAAGTTACATACGAACCAGAATAATCTTACGATAATACTAGCGGGCTAGTGTGCTAGACCAAAATATCATTCGAACGGGATAACTATGCACACATCTTTTTGGCTAAGTTGTGTTGAGTATCGTGCACCTAGACTCTTTGGCAATAGCGAGTTTGCAAGCGAGATTGAATATCGTTGGGTAAGAATATGTCAGACTTAGCATGGCAATCAATAGAGATGTTATTTGATTATTTCCAAGGCAAATATAGAGGTATATATAAGGCCAAGATTCATCGAAGTGATACAAAGGGGTCGCGCAGGAGTTTTAAGGAACGAATTGGGTGGATATGCGAGCGAGCGATACGGACACAATTGAGGACTTATTTGGATGACTTGATCCATGAGTGGTGTATGCGATAGCCTCAGGATGAATAAGCGATTTGAGGATAGAGTGATTTTTGAGGATTTGTCGAGTAGCTCGAACCCTGAGTGGTATATGGATCATCTTGAAAATGTTCGATCAAATCGAGGATTCAGGGTAGCAGTGAGTCGATAGACAAGTGACATATTTGATGTTAAGCCTTAGAATGAGTATTGTTAGTTAGTCATGAATTTGAATATCTCATATGAAGTTTGTTTGGACAATTTATGGATGAGTTGTGCGAATCAAAAATGGTATCGAATAAGGATTTTTGAACGGTGAAACAAATGTATATCTTGGTCGAGAAACTTAGTGAATTGTACGTGTAATTTTGGATTAAATCGAATGGATTAAAACTTAAGTTTGAGATTAAAAACTTGAGGGCGCAATTGAAGTTAGTGTGATTGAACTTAGCGCGAACGGAAGATAACGCGCATAAAAAATTTGGATTGAGAAGGATATCGCTCGATAGAATTTTGCCGAGAATGGATGTTGTAATTTTGAATTTGGATGAGCTAATACGATATCAATAGTTGAAATATAGCACAGATTGATATAAGTAAGGAATTTTATGGTTCGAGGATTTGAGTTACGCGATAAAGGAATTTGAACTTGAGTTGGACGGACAATCTTGAACCTAATTCGAAAGATAACACTCGACATTTGGCCCAGATAAGAACGATTATCCCTCGGGAGGGTTGGTGTGGTGATATCACGTCCAATAGAGATGATCAAACTTACAAAAAATTAGGGCCTGACACGTTCGATGATTTTGTAGACAAACTTGATAAAGTAGAACACGTCGAGGATAAACGGGCATATGCTCAAGGATTTTTTAGTTGGATGAATGATAGGTCGACTATCGAATTAAAGTTTTAAACTTGAATATTTTAAGAAATATTAGAGGTAGACTATGGAATGATCGAACGGTAACATTGAAGTTGGACAATTTGGCTTGGCGAATTAAGATCAAGGCATGAACGGTTATTAAATAAACACGACTTGATGGATTAATATATAACTTGGATGAAACTAAAGTATCACGGTCGTTTCAATGATAACCATAATACTTGACATTCTTGTCTTGTGTGAGCGTAACTCCAGGCTCGCATATGCGTCACGCTCGGATGAGACGATTATCCTACGGGAGTGTTGGCGTGATAATATCACGTCCAACAGGAATGATCAAACTTGTGGGGGATCAGGACGTGACAATTGGAGGATCATTTTGACTTATGGTTTGACACGATAATACGAGTTTGAGGATACGAATGAATCTAAAGTGTTTTGAGGATGAGTTAGTCTAGAATATCAAGTAAGACATGCTTGATGGTTTTGTGAACGGATACGTAAATTATGTTGGATGACTTAGAGTTTATGATTTAGATAGAAGATTTAGAAATTTAATCGTAACTTGATAGTCTAGACTTAAAAACATATAGGTGGATGATATCATATATTTGATCTATGAAAATTGCTAGGCATGATGTGCGACCTGGATATATCGAGGATTTTGTTGAACGAACTTACTGTAGGATGGCTTTGTTGAAAGGACTTGGACCCTGTGAAGCGAATATGTTGATATGGTTAGAATAATATATGTTCGATGTTTATAAATCTGAGTGATGCGAGCTATGGTAGAATACTTCTTACGAATGAACAATAGTTTAACCTTAGGAATTGGGGCTAGCATTATGCAACGAATTTTAAGATGAGAATCGTGAACATGAATTATACCTATGATCTTGTGAGCCGACTTAACGGTTAGACAGACGACCCTATACTGAGTGAAAGAAATGGTATGGCCAATTTTAGAGTATCGCTTGGATAAACGATAGAACTGTGGCAGCAAGACTTAGAGTTAGGCTTGGAATAGTAAGTGTGTGCTAGAAGTTGGTGTTTGATATGAACGGAATAGACGATAGGACTTGAACGCTAGTCGATAGATTGGATAGATCATGTTTGATGGTAATACAATACTTGGTTTTTAGTTGGATTTAGATTGAAGTAGATTTTGATTGACCCCGCTTGAGGTATTATGGTAATTTTATAGGACAAGAATACTTGGTGAGCAAATAAGACTTGAACTTTAGCAAATTGAAAGACTAGTTAGGATTCAAACTTGAAGAGTTTCAATCATATGTAGCTTGTTCAACTTTGCTATCGCTAAGCTTGGTTGAAATACATGTGTTTCGGGGATGCCTTAAACATGTGTACAATCCAGACTCAGTGATACGCTGAACACGAATGCAATTGCAAGTGAATATAGTTAGATTCACGCATACGAGTATAACAATTTGGATAAGTTAGCCTCAGCCTAACATTATCGTACACGTTATATTATAACATACCCCACATCAAGTGATATAGCTCTGTGCTAAGGTACAGTGGAGACTGAGTCAGAGAACACAATGATCAAGTCAATTATAGCCACTTTGAATTGATATGAAACAGACTAAGTATGTGTGCGACATAGAATATAGAAAACGAATAGAAAATTATGTTCAAACGAGTCTAATGACATGAAGAAATATACTTGAGTTAGATTCGATAGTGGCACGATGTTGTGCTAGGCGCAGTACAGATTTAGTCGAGAAATGCAACATATAAGTTGGACATAATTTGGTAGCATCGAATGATAGATTCGTTAGATGGAAATTGACGAGGGCACAAGTATGGTAGGATGAGTTTTGCTAAGGAAGTCTCGAGGACGAGACTTGTTCTGAGTAGTGTATAATATAATGATACGCTCCGCTCAACGCGGACAGAGAGCTAATTCAAATGACACAAGTGCAATAATCCGACCACCTTGCTCGGCTAGAAGACTCACTTGATGCAAAGGCATTCAGACTTGGCCCTTCACTAGAAGTTTTGAATTAGACTTTTCAAAGGCAAATTCGGAGTCTCGCTCGGCCGATGCGATACATCGCTAAGGTGGGTGGCTTCGATAAACCAGTCTTTGCTTAGCCTTAATATTTAAAATATGGACGATACATGTTAGTATCTAGGCAAATCATTAATGTATGCTAATAAAAGAGTTCAACACACGTAGCTAAGGGAATAATCTCATAATTATTTTACTTGAATAGAACATAGAGATAGTAACCTACTGCTAGAGATAGAAATATTTGTATAACTCAATAGAGATTTTCTTATGCCTCAGTAGTATTATTATGTGCACGGTTTTAATGGACTTCACTTAGACTATGGTATGAGTTACAACACTTCACTTGAAATGATTCACTCAGTTGAGACAGAAAGACTATCAAAATAGTCATTCCTAGTCAAGTAATGGAATATGGAAAGGTTTTGGGACCAAAAGGTCGCCAGGGTGATTTTTCATACCGGGAATTGCAAAATAAAATATTAAAAGAATGAAATAAAGAAATGGTAAGTAAAAGTCGAAGGAAAGAAAGATTATAGACGAGTATGTCGGGGACGTGTAGCTGGGCTCGCTACCCGCGCTGCATGGAGCACCGCCAACCTAGTGGATAATCCAAGAATCGCTCTGGATGGCTTATAGCGGGTAATGTCCTAACTGTGTCTACAACCATCATCGTTGCACAGATATAGAATGGAAAAGAAAAAAAGAATCATAAATGGTCACGGACAACTCGTGCACGAGGTATATGGATTCCTCGGACGATCTTTGGGGCACTAGGATCGTCCCGGCCTTGGAGGAATCATGGGATACGGGCGACTATCCATGGGTGTGCGGCCATGGAAGTGACGTATACCTGGTAAGTTGTAGCCTATCAGGGTGTACCATGTAATTACTTGTAGTAGGTAGCAAAATTATGAATGCCAATATGAATCCTCCGTTATGGCTATGCCAGTAACCTTCTATTCATAAAGATTAAGTTTGGCCCAATTGCGATAATCCGCGTACGAGTCATTGCATTAAAATAGGTAATCTGAATCATCTGAATAATCTGAGTAACACATCAATCTGAATATAAGTATAAGACATATGAACTAACCTGAATCTAAGTATAACTCATCTGAATCAATATGAGTATAACACATTTGGGTAAACTAAGTAATTCACCTAATCCAGAAATACGCTTGTGAAATACTTAAGTTTTTATATACGGTTCTTTGATTTGTGTCATATATGTAGAAGCATAAAATATACGCTGGGAAACTATACGCGTAAAACCCCCAACGTGCATGAAGCCCGCGTAAAACAGAGCTCCAGCACTGTGTGGCATAAAACATGACTTCAGAGCCATTGGCGTAACAACAGATCTTCAACGCTATTCAGCGTAAAACAGAGCTCCAGAACCGGCCGCGTAAAGCAGTACTTCCAGACTGCTTCGGCGTAAAAAGGTTGCTACATCGCCACTCCGGCGTAAAACTTGTCTGCTTTTAATGCAGCAGGAAGTTGTACGAGAAACTCTTCGTATTCCTCGAATGAACCTGTCAGACGAAGCAGTAAACCTGACTTCTGACAAAAGAGTACTGCACGACGATTGAGAGGACGGCTGTAATGATGATTCTGCACAGAGCGTCAGACTGTCGTTTAGTGACATAATCCTGGATATAAGACGTTGTTTACGCATTCAAGGAATATGCTGCCTATTCTACACAGGCAGAGATGAGCTTTTACGCTCAGGATGAGACAAAATCAACCGCCACGTCAAAAGCTGTTCTTCGTACAGAAGTCGAGGCACGTCTCTGCAGTTAATGCGCGAGATGGGGGCAGATCTCTACATTAAATGCACGAGATTTGGTTCTACTTTTAATGACTGGGAGAGCTATAATTAGGGCTAATACGCTTACATCACCATCCCTGCACATTACGCCAACCAGGCTATTTTCAGCTATAGGAGTACGCCGTATGCTATCTCCTCGAAATATGCCAACTCAAGCTATATTTGCAAAGGTGCGTGATAAAGCTATTTGGCCCAAAATACGCTCAGTACCTCAGTTAAAGAAGGATAATTGGCTATCTTTACGCTGGTTACCTACCCATGCAGCATTAAACTTTACGCAGAAATTGGCTTCTACGCCAACAAGACAGCTATTTGGCTTTTACGCCAATAAGACAGCTATTTAGCTTCTACGCCAACAAGACAGCTATTTGGCTTCTACGCCAACAAGATAATTATTTGGCTTTTACGCCAACGTGACAGTTATTTGGCTTTTATGCCAACCTTCTCTACGCGAGGGGAAGTTACCTACGTGGTTTGCATGCCATGATATTTGATGAACGATTATATGCATTACCTAATAATGGGACATACGTCACACGCCGATTCAGAAGATCATTTATACGTGGATAGCAGTTATTATAACCGCCGTGTAAAAGGTGCAACTTTCTTCGTTGTTCGGTTTCTACACCGACTGGACGTTTATTACGACCGAACTCTATAAATAAAGATTTCCTGTCACAAAAAAAAAGGAAAAGGGGGACAAGGTCGGAAAAATTCAGGTCAAAGAGTCAAAATTCAAGAGTGAAAAGGTCAAAAAATCGGAGAACAGAGGTCAAGGTCTTTGGCAACGAGAGTTTAACCTTTCCTACAACCTTTGAAGCTTCTTCTTCTTCTTCTACAGCACTTCTTCGTCATCGTGTGGTCCAAGGGACAAAGTGATCAACTGCAGATCAGACTCTTATAGCAATATTTCCCCAGAATCAATTTTTGTACTTAACATCCTCGTATAGGATTAATTGTACTTCTTTTTCTTGTTTGTAAACAAAGAAAGGGTTTCGTATGAACCCGTTATCAATTTTTTTTGTTTATTATCAAACACAAGATGGCGACTCTGCTGGAGAATACTTTCTCATCTGACGAGGAAGTCATTGCTCAACACGATGCTGTATCCGACGGATCAATGAAGAAGACTTTGGTCGTCCAATTCGACCAATCTGCTTATGAAGACATGCTTCACGCAGGGGGTGGCTCTCGTTCCCTTTCTGTCCATGACAACAGGAAGTTGCATAAAGTATGGATGCCTCGGACATTCTCTACCCTTCCTGCCGGCTCTCTCTCTCAGACCAACAAGGTTGTAACATCGCAACCTATACGCCCGGCGCATAAAACTTTGTCTCCCATCTGTGATGTGGCAGACAAAGCTTCTGGAAATGCCTTAGTGCCAACCCAGAAGTCTCAACCGCGCTTTGCGTGTAAAACTTTATCTTCCGTCTGTGACGTGGTAGACAAAGCTTCTGGCAATGCCTTAGTGCCAACCCAGAAGTCTCAACCGCACTTTGGGCATAAAACTTCATCTTCCGTCTGTGACGTGGCAGACAAAGCTTCTGGCAATGCCTTAGTGCCAACCCAGAAGTCTCAACCGCGCTTTGCGCATAAAATTTTGTCTCCCATCTGTGACGTGGTAGACAAAATTTCTGACAATGCCTCAGCGCAAATTCAGAAATTTCAAACGCGCCCTGCGCATAAAAATACATCTCCCATTTATGATGAGGTAGATGGTCCCTTCGATCACCGCAAGGGAAAACAAGTGGCGGATCTCCCAACCTCTAGAGTTGTACGCCACCAAGAGAAGAAGTTAACCGCTCTTCAGAACACGCGAACTTCCTCAGTTTTATGCCAACCCGTGCAAAGTTCCAGGTTACGCCAGGACAAGCCCCTCAGTGTAAAGAAGACCCGATTCACAGGGACATACGCTCATTAAACGGATGATGGATCGTATGCTACTCACATGGCTGAACTGCTGTATTCTTACGGTAGGGAGAGAGTTATGGTTCCTAATCTCCATACCCTAACTGATATGAAAAGGCACAATAAGCCTTCTTCTTCTAATCCCCTGATTTGCGTAATTTCCTGATCCAGAAGCGCAAAGGCATGGGATCTTCTAATATGTCTATTACATCCCCTAGGGAGCATCATTGTAATAGTCTTAAAGTTGTAGTTAACTAGTGTTGTGCTAAGGCAAAACAGTCAGTTTTCGACCGGTTGAACTACTCTTTGCCTTTACAGGAAGAAGATCCGACATTCGTATCAGTAAACATGGCTTCACACATTCCTAGAGGAAGGTCAAGTTCAAGACGTCACCCCTCTAGAACTCCAAGCTAAAAGAGATTTGACAAGCTCCTGGAGAATATTAAAGCAGGTGTCTTTCGGAATACTCGCTCGAGGTCACGACAATCGGCTTCATATTCCTCCGATTCCGACACTGGGGGTCGTCAGTTTCCTGAATATGATACTGACAGCATAGACTCAATCTCCACAGAGATCTATACTAATCCCTCAGTAGCACCCAGAGAAATGGGAGTTTATGCCATTAGAGATGAACAAGAAGAGGCTTCCCCATCAGGAAGTACTGAGCAATGCATTGCTGTATTGGAAATATCACTTAAAGAGATGCATTCCATGATGGAGAATATGCACCAGATGATGGTGACTCAACATACAGCTGCTATAGTTCAAGCATCGGTTCCTCCGACTCAACTACGTGTGGGGGTGGACATGCCACCATCCAACACGAGCTAAGAGCCTGCTCTAAATCAAGAGTCAACGGCTCCTCAACCTCTGAACCCGAAGAATGTATTGCCTCCTGTTGGAGTTACAATACAACCGACCTCTCATCTCTCAGCGGTCCCTTTCCCAGCTGAAGATCCGATGCAGGCAGTTCGGGAATTGAAAGCCCAATTTGATACCTTGAAGCATAAAGATCAGCTCAAGAAGTTGGGAATCAACCAGCCATACCCAGCTGTCTGGGATGAGATCCCTTTTCCTCCAAAATACAAACCACAGGCTATCATTTTGTTCGAGGGAAAGATGTCCCCAAGCCAGTACATGAACTACTTCAGCATGATGATGGTGTTGTTGCAGGGAATGATATTCTCCTCACCCGAGTGTTTAAGGGTTGTCTTTCTGGAGTGGCCTACCAATGGTACCGTAGTCATTCGAACAACTGGATTACTTCCTTTGAAGATTTCAAGACTCTGTTCTTCGCTCGATTCTACGAAGGAGGGATGGACATGTCTATGTCCTCACTCATCGAAGTGAAGCAGAAGGAGAAAGAGAACGTTCATACTTTTATTGAACGTTTTTGTCAGACCACTTTGCAGATGCCTCCTGGAGTCTCAGATTCTGCCTTGGTGGACATTTGTAGGAAGAATCTTCTCCCGCTAATCTCAGTGTTCACAGGACCATATCAGTTCCATGATTGGCTCTCGTTTATCATCTCAGCGGTGGCCGCTGAAGATAACATTCGGAAGGCGCGTGACAATGGAATCATAATCTATACCTCTGAAAAAGGGAAGAGGTCATCCTCCAATAGCGACCACCCTCATGGTTCCAAAGGGAAGGAGGCTCTGGCAATCAACACATCCAGGCAACATACTCCAGGAACTACACAGGCAAATCCTGGGACTTCTAGGCCTAGAGAAGAATATTCTTTTGACGACGACGATATTTTGAGCATATTCGATTGTCTAGTCAAAAGTGGCAAGCTCACTCTCCCCGAGATAAAGCGGCCTAATGAAGTCGGCAGTACCAATAACCCAAAGTACTACATTTTCCATAGGTATATACATCATCCCACAAAGGCATGTTATGTACTAAAGAGGAAAATCCAGGAGCTGATCGACGCCAAGGCCATCACTCTGCGCAATAGCGAGAAGACGGTCACTGCCAACATGATCTCTCTCTAATTCGGCAATTTGCCCCCTCAGGAAGTCCCGGATGGTGTAGTGCCTATTCCACGGGCGATAATGAATATTGTTAATCTTCCTCCGACCAGGGGTCAAAATTATGACCTGGTACCCCTAACTACTAAGCGTGGGGAGATAATATGGGTTCATCCTGATCTGGTGTCAGAGATTGAGGAAAAGACTCAAGCTGCTAAGGCTAAGTCTAAAAAGAACTCAAGATGCAAACCATGTCATATGGTTGCAATATCTCCAACATCAGATAAAGAGGCTTTGGCTACCGGAACCCATTCAGGGAAAGCCTATCTCAAGGACTATGGAGGAAATCAGGAAGAAGCGACGGCAGACACTTCAGCTGCCAAACTTCTCGAGCCCGAACCTGTCATACCAGAGACAGGTCCTTCTAGACCAACTTCGGCAGACAAAGGCAAGCAAAAAAAAGTTTATTTTAACAAACCTTTGAAGAATATTCAAAATAAAGGTTTAGAGAAACCATACAACTTCGATATCTTGGCCTAGTTGGCTAATACTCCAGCCAGATTGTCCATTTTCGAGCTGCTCAGGCTTTCCAAAGACACTCGTCAAGCCTTGAGTGAAGCTTTAATGCAGGCGGACGTATGCTTGACCTAGCTCAAGTCCCCAAATAAAGAGCCTGTGGCATGTCCTCAATGCCATAGCGTGATAGAAGTGGTCCCTAACATCACTTTCACTCAAGAAGACATACTGTTGAAACTTAACAAGCATGACAGGCCTCTTTACTACACCGGATACGTCGGCTCCATGGAGGTAGACCGGATTCATATATATCCAGGGTCGTCGATCAGCATTATCCCTCATAGTCTGCTCAGACCACTGAGAATTCCTATAAGCGAACTGGCTTACACCACCACTACAATCGTGGGCTTCAATGCCAGGAAAAGCAAGCCGCTGGAGAAAATTCTTCTGAGGATCCAGATTGGTGACCTTAGATCAGTGGCTACCTGCTACGTCATTGATTCAGAGGTATCTTACGATATTTTATTGGGCAGACCATGGATCCATGACCACAATATTGTTTCTTTGACTCTACATTAATGCTTCAAGTATGTAGACCCTCAAGGGACAGTAAGAACGGAGTTTGCTGACCTCAACCCGTTCAAAGGAGTTGAGTCCTACTATTTTAATGCCATGTTGTACACCTAAGACTACATGAAGGAGGTGTCGGGCAAGACGGAGGAGGAATCCCACTGGGAGCCAGGAGAATCATCTGTCGAGCAACCTCTGTCAATCCAAGTGAAAGGACAGACTACCCGTCCGAAAGTCATAGAACCCATGGCTATCCACTTGAACACAACCAAATCAGGAGGAAAAAGTGATCCCCTAGTGATCACTCTAAACCAGAAGCCTCCACCTTTGGTCATCAACCTTTGGCACAGCATACAGCCGACTGATATAAATACAACCAGAAATATGGTTTCTGACGATAATAAAGATTCTCTTTTTCAGTATACTGACGCTTAATCTCTGAATCAGGAATCTTCTCCTCATAACGATATAGAGCCTATAGCATAAAAATTCTTGGAAGCTATAGACTCCTATCATCCGTATGTGTATGAAGCAGCGTCAATATCTAATGTCATCACGATATACATGCCATATGAAGATTCTATCTTTATCATCCGCCTACTCACAACAATCAGCATCTAATAGTCTTCGTTCTCATACGGAATAGACCGACTCTATAAGAAGATTCTCACGAGTCTGATGCTGACAAAATGCAGGTTCATAGATATAGCCCACAAGCTTTGAAAATTATGCAAAGCATGGGTTATGACTTGAAGTCAAAACCAGGCCTCAACTATGGGAAAGGCAGGCGAATGCCGTTGCATGGTGATCCCTATTTTTAATAAACTCACTTCGGGTTAGGGTATACCACATCTCTTGCAACTTCTGAGTCACATGAGGATACCTTTTCCTCTTCTCAGGATGGTTCATCATCCTCCGGCTCATATGCTGATCTCGAACGAGTATTGTCAGCAAATACGGTATTGACAGATTCTCTCGAAGCAGAGGAACAAGAATCTGAACCATTTGAAAATGACTCCTGGGCACAGCAAATGGATACACAATAGGAACTCCGGTTTGAGCAAAGAGAACCACCCACTGAAGATAAAGTTATCCAAGTCGACGTTGGGGATGAATTTTTACCAAAGCCGATATTTATCAGTAACAATCTTTCCGATAAAGAAAGGGAAGAAATGATCGAGCTAATAAAAGAATATATCGATGTCTTTGTGTGGAATTATGAGGATATGCCAGGTCTTGATCCAAAAGTAGCTACCCATAAGCTCAACATATTGCCCAATTCAAAGCTTGTAAAGCAGCACCAACGCCGATACCGCCCAGATATGATGGATGCCATCGAAGCTGAAATTAAGAAGTTGGTAGCCTGCGGGTTTATCCGGGAAGAACAACATCCTGATTGGGTCGCCAATGTTGTCCCGGTCATAAAGAAAAGCGGGAAAGTTTGCTTTTGCATCGACTTCCGAGATCTAAATGCGGCCTGCCCCAAGGACGAGTTTCCTCTTCCTATCACAGACGTCATGATCGACAATACATGCGATTTTGAACGCATGTCTTTCATGGACGGATTTTCTGGATACAATCAGATTAAGATAAATCCTAAAGATGAAAAGCATACTGCCTTTCGCATGTATTTTGGATTGAAGAATGCCGGGGCTACATATCAGCGGGCTATGAGTAACATATTCTGTGAGCATCTACACAAAATAGTGGAATGTTACGTAGACGACATCGCTGTCAAAAGTCGCCTCAAGGATAATCACATCCAAGATTTGAAGACGGTGTTCGAGTTGATGCGCCAACATCAACTCAAAATGAACCCTACATAGTCCTTTCTCGGTGTATCCAGTGGCAAATTTCTGGGATTTGTCATTACCGCTAAAGGCATTCAAGTTGACCCTGATAAAGTAAAGGCTATCCTAGAAATGCAACCGCCCCATAATCTGAGGGAACTCAGGAGATTTCAATGTCGTCTAGCTTATATCAGGAGATTCATATCCAACCTCTCTGGGAGATGTCAACCTTTTTCTCGCTTGATGAAGAAAGGTGTGTCATTCATTTGGGATGAAGCCTGTCAGCTAGCATTTAATGATATCAAACGCTATCTCACTAATCCTCCAGTTCTGGTACCTTCCGTCATAGGAAGATAATTTTTGCTGTATGTTCGAGCAATGGATCATTCTTTAGGGGCTCTCCTCGCACAGAAGAACAATGAAGGTCATGAACAGGCTATCTACTATCTAAGCAGGATGATGGTCAGAGCTGAACATCGGTACAATCCAGTGGAAAAAGAATGCTTGGCCCTAATATTCGCCATTCGGAAGATGCGACATTACGTGACAGGTCAAACTATTCATATTATCTCCAGAATCAATCCTCTTCGGGTACTGATGAACAAGTCGAGCGTCCTTAGTTCCTGACTCGTGACTTGGGCGATGTTATTAACACCGTATAATATGGTGTACGTCCCTCAGAAGTCCATCAAAGGTCAGGCCTTGGCTGATTTCCTAGCTGCTCACCCAATTTTGGAAAACTCCAAACTAAACGAGGACATTTCCGACGAAGTTGCAGAATATAATTCCGTAATGGAAGGTGATACATGGCAGCTATTCTTCGATGGTGCCTCCAGGACCGGTCCCAAAGGAAACATGGTTTCAGGAGTAGGAATTATCCTGGTAACTCCTGATAAACTCGTCATCTATCGAGCGTATTCTCTTAGCGAACCCTGTTCTAATAATATGGTAGAGTACAATGCTCTACTAATCGGGCTTCAAGTCACTAAAGAATTGGATGTTAAATATCTGGAAGCTTTCGGTGATTCCCAACTGATCGTCAATCAGGTCAGAAGAATATACAAAGTCCGCAATCCAGACCTCATTTCTTATAACAAAGCAACGATCGAGATAGCCATATATTTTAAAGGATTTTTGAACATGAGCCTCGATCTCAAAATTTGGAAGCTGATGCTCTGGCCAGTCTAGCTGCAGATCTAGCCATTCCTATAAGAAGGCAGAATTCGGTGATCCTTCTCAACAGAGATCTATTCTGTGTGAAAAATAACTTTCACATAGAATGCAGCTACGTCGTGAATACGGTTCCTCCTAAGAGAGGCTGGAGAAGTCCCTTTATAGATTTCGTGGCATACAGAATCTTACCAGAGGACCCTAAAGAAGCAGTATCTATCAAAAGACGAGCACTACGCTTCTATTTTGATGTTTTTTCACAAAGTCTATATCGCCTAACATACGACGGACTACTACTATGATGTCTCTCCGATGATAATGCAAAGCGGGTTATCCGAGAAGCTCATGACGGAGTATGTGGAGCACATCAACCCGGTCCTAAGTTACAGGATCGTATCAGGAGGATGGGCTACTATTGGCCTACTATGATTGCAGATGCAGTAAAGTATGCAAGACAGTGCAAAGCCTGTCAAGTTCATGCAGATTTTATACATCAGCCTTCTGAGTATTTACATCCTACTATTGTATCATGGCTCTTTGAAGCATGGGGTATGGATATCATTGGTCTGATTCACCCGTCATCTTCTAGAAGACATCGCTTCATATTGGCTATCACCGATTATTTCTCTAAATGGGCGAAGGCAATCCCCCTTGCTGAGGTAAAGACATCCAACGTGATCAGCTTTATCAAGCACCATATCATTTATCGCTTTGGGATACCCCGAAGGATAATTCATGACAACGGACCTCAATTTATCAGCCAAGCGTTTCACCAATTTTACGATAAGAATCGGATACAAAATATGGCCTCTACGGCATATAATCCTGCTGCTAATGGTTTGGCAGAAGCTTTCAACAAAACCATTATCAAACTCCTGAAAAAGTTTGTCTCTTCGAACAAAAAAGATTGAAATGAGAAGCTAGGAGAATGCCTCTAGGCATATCGTACAACGGTACAAACACCGACGGGTTATACCCCATTCTCATTAGTCTACGGGTGTGAAGCTGTTCTCCCCATTGAAATCCAAATTCCATCACTCAGAATAGCAGTGGCTAATGAGTTGACTAAGGAAAATAATGATCGACTACGGCTTCAAGAGCTAGAAGGATTAGACGAGAAATGCCTTCAGGCTCAACAGCGCATTGCATTCTACCAGGCACGCATTTTCAGAGCTTTTAATCAAAAAGTGAAGGAAAGAGTGTTTAAAGTTGGTGAGCTAGTTTTAGCGGTAAAGCGGCCAATGATCATCACGCACAGGAGTAAGGATAAATTTCAGCCCAAATGGGAGGGCCCTTATATGATTGAGACGACGTTCTCAAATGGCGCTTACAGATTAGCCAAGCCTAATGGAGATCTGATAATGACTCCTATCAACGGCAAATTACTGAAGAAGTACTATGCTTAATCTCCCTTGCTTAAACGGAGTATGGTGAAGATCTCATTCTGACGATACTACGTACAAAGACTAGTTGGATCATATTCTATCATGTTATTATGACCTCTGAATAGATATGCTTAACTAATTTGGAACTTCAAAACCTATCACATCCATATTACCTCTGATAATGTTTTGTCTACAAATTTAGTTGGATCATATTCTATCATGTCCATATAACTTCTGAATAGATATATCCAGCTGAAACTTACCAAAAGTATATCACGTACATATTACCTCTGATGTCACTTTCACCCTAGCCTATCATTTATATTAAAAAATGATGGGTCCATAAAAGTCAGATAAAGCCTCTTTATTATCTTAGGGAAAATCAAATTACAAAAGAAGCAAAAGTACATCATTGGGGAGGAGCAGTTAAGTTACGAATCTATTGTGCCAAAGCAGCCATCCTCTCATTCCTGGAATTTGAAATGTTAGCGCGAGCCCATTCCAGTCGTGCCTCATCATCGCTCAAGAGGGATAGTTCGGACCGAGCATGAACAAAATTAGTGCGAATGTCGCCCGCACGTGCCAAGTTCCGCTGAGCTGTATCCGCTTGACCCTTTAGCACATCTCGAGCTGCTAACGTCTTGAGAGCCCGCTCCTTTGCCTGAGCGAGTTTAGCTTCCAATTTGTGAACCCTTACTTTATTTCCCGCACATTCGGCCTCGCACTCAGTTAGCTGAGGAATAACTTCCATTAAGACAGCCTGCTCTTCATCCATCTCTTGCTGCTGAGTCTGGATAGATTTGCTCAGAGATTCCATCTGCTCAGCAAGCTTCGCAGTCAAGGAGTCGTACTCGGCCTGAATCATATCATCGATGCTGCCTCGAGATAGTTGCAAATATTCGTTAATAGGTTGTTCTAAACCATTAACTATTTGCTCCAGAGCATCAGCTCGTCCAGCGTCGTTGAAATTTCTGATTGGCGCTATCGCAAGCTGGGAGGACGTCAGCAGATTATCAAAGCTCAGTTTCTTCTCCAGCACCATGGAAATCAACTCCTTCAAACTGCGGTAGAATATGCTGGTATATTGTTCAACCAGCATATCGAAGATCGGATGCACGTTGGGAGTGGCTGCGATTCCGGAAAATCGCCTTTCAGGAATGACGGTGGAGGATGTTGCCACGGCCGTTGCCTCTACAGATGGTGCTACAAAAGAAGAAATACCAGCAACAGTTGAAATTGCTGGCGTACTCAACAAAGGAGGCACAGTCGAGGCAACGGCCGTGGCACGGGATTCTGATTCTGTCCACGCTCTATATTATTATTACGGGTGTGTGGTGCAGGCCTCTTGTTCAAAAAATCTTTAATCTTGTGACCCTGTTGTCCACACATGAAGCACTCTCTGTTAAAAGAACGACAAACTTCCTTGGTGTGACCCCGACGACCGCAGAAACTGTATTCCTTCCCAAATACTGTTCAGTATCGACCTTCTTCTCAGTATCGGCCTTTCTCTCTCCGTCCTGGTATCTTTTATCAGCACAATTTCTATTAGTCGACGCCTTTTCGGGGGCACTTGATGGTGTGAACTGCTTATTTTGTACCGATGTTTCAAAAACTTTAATGTACGACATACACTATCGATTCATATCATCATTTCTCAGGTCGTCATTCAAGCCTTATACAGAATATCTTGTCGTTCTGCTCTAAAATCTTGCCATACAAAACCAGTAGGGTCAGAACCCCAAACAATATAGTACTACAAGGAAGCCCAACGTAGGAACTAAAACTAGCAAGCAATAAAACTCAAGAACAATCAGAGACGAGAGTAAATAATGTATATCGAAGCTCGTGCACTAGTAATGTACTTACCTAGAGAATTAAAAGATAGAGAGCTACATGACATGTGACATAAGTAGTCATGGGTAGCATGTAAGTACATAACTTTTAATATGGTGTGAACATTAATCTTGTAAAATAATATTGACTGAATAAGAATCTATTGGAGATGATAAGTCGAAAAACGACGAGAGCTTGGGAACTCCTCGAGATTGAAGCCATAACCCTTAAACCAAACAAGGATCGGGGTTATAGTTCCTTTCCCAAGTTAGTCCTAGACTTTGCCACCCATCGACACATATGACCTAAGCTGGCAAGCGACTAGAGAGCTTGGAAACTCCTCGATATCGAAGACATAACCCTTAAACCAAACAAGGACCGGGGTTATAGTTCCTTTCCCGAGTTAGTCCTAGCCTCTAGCCACAAACTCCAGCGAGCAGATCAGATAATGAATATAACACAGTTAAGCAGTTAAATGAAATGAATAGATAAAGACTAACAGGGTACAGTTGTGGAGAGATACACTGGAAGAATCTGGAACAAGACTAACTAGGTTTATCACAATTCTAGTTACTAACATATGCAATTAAAAATTTCATATAGCCACATGCCCTACAGTCTATCTGGATCATCCAGACGTAAGGATTACATAATATAATTATCACATATATATATTTTCCTTATAATGCAACACTTGACGGTGAGCTGGAAGTGTGCCCCTCATAATGGAGAGCTCCAAATCCACATGTGTCGCAGGGATGTCGGGATTGCATGTAGCTAGGAAATTTTTCTAAATTTTTCTAGGTATCAAATCTAGTTCATTAACCTGATCAGTTTAATCAAAATTTCTGACTGTGGTACTCGAGAATTTGTCTTAGATATAATGCAAGATATGACAGTAGCTTGACAAGTATATTCAAGAGAGGGACAAGCAATCAACCATGGAAAGTTATCTTAACAATTCAAGTAATTCCGTTCCGAAAATTCTAGCATGTCAAGAGTGCACTTCGTCCAGCCACTATCAGAAATATCAGTACACTATTTATATAAACATGGGCATGAAATCCCAAGTTTTATTACAAGCACTAACGCAAGTTAAAGGCAAGAAAATATTATGTACACTATCCTAATGTTAAGTTAAGAAAAATATTAAAGAATATAGTAATCGAGGGACAAAATAATCAAACATGTAAAATTGCGTAAAACTAGATTTTGACAAATTTAGAAAACTAGGCATAATATTCTCATTCGAACTCCAATTAAGATGATTCAAAAATATTCAAAAAGACAAGACAAAGATATACAACTTTAATATTTTGAGTTTTACAAGATTCTAGTTACAAAAAATAGCTAAATAGGCAAAAAGGGCCATTATGGTCAACATGTGCACAACACACTGCGCAGCCAAAATTTTGTGCACGGCACACTACGGTGGCAAAAAATCTATGTACGACGCACTGCACTCGACATTATTCTTCGTCCCTGCCAGACAATTTCGAGAACAAAGCTTCAAATTTTATTTTGGGCATAAAACTTTCAATTTTACTTCATAAGTGATTCAAATGTCAAAATCATACAAAATTTAATGCTCTACCATAGAAAAAGGAGCGACTTTAGGAGCTACTTTACGAGGATGTGCTCCCCTACTGAGGATGGAGTACTGGGCATCAAATCCTTATCTCACGCTCATACTCAAAGTATAAATTTTTGATATACTGAATTACGTTAGGAGCCAGTAAAGAGGTTGGTTTTCTATCATTGCTCCTGTCACTGGTAACTGATACCTCTGGAAGGGAAATCCATCAAGGTTTTACGAAAATAGGAAGAGGGCGCTCCTCGAAGAACAGCAAGAGCTCATTGTTCGGGCTATCACCCGCGATCAGTTCATTGATGGTCAACAAGTATGATGGTTCTAATGATGATTATTTCAAGTACCTTACCCCCTATTATGGTGGGAGACGTGCTCGCTTTCTTTTTTAGCCCTACTGACATATGTAGATTCTAGCCGAGAAGACCAGGAAAAGAAGGATCAAGAATGTCATATATTACTAGACCTTGCAAGTTTTTCAAGTGTCAGTAGCGGGATATTCTGCCAATCGGGGAAGGTTTTTAGTCAAGTGAATGATCTCTTGCATAGCCTCCGAATATGTGTATACCCCCACATCGGTCAGTCGGTTGATTGGCGTAATTTACGGATTTATCAGATTCTGAGATTATTGAGTGATTTGGTTGGATGTGTAGAAATCTTTCTCATTATCATAGTGGATCCTCAAAAAAATAGGGGTTGTATCGAATAGAGTATATACTTCAACTTTTGTGTGCTATAACTTTGGCTCGCTTGATGGTGAAATGGTAGACATACGAGACTCAAAATCTAGGGCTCCTGTATAAGCTCCTATAAGGATTGATTCCTTTCAGGCAGTGGCCGTTTAGTCCATGGTCCGTTGGATGGTCGGTGCAAGGCTAGAAATTGGAACACATTGATTCTGCTCATTCCTGTCCTTCACTTCAGGGGCTGTCCCTCAGTGTGGTGCTCCTTAGGCTTAGACTTTTTTTATTAAGTTTTTATGCTACCAAAAATTCCCTCTGCCCCTACCGTACTCCAGCTTGGCAGCTTCCAGGGTTGAGCCAGGATGCAGGTTTAGATGACCCTTTCAACAGCTGGCACAGATGAGAGGGTCCTCATTAAGGTTAAGGAAAGAGCTATTTTCCTCAGGCGACGATGGATGAATCAGACTAGAAAGAAAAACCAACAACAGCTTTTCAAAAGCCTATCATCGGATGGATGGTTAGGAATCTCTCTTCTCCTTCAAAAGGAATCCTACCCGAATCACCATGATTCTATGAAAAGAAGGACTGACTTGTCCATTAGAGAACAGGCCCATGTTCCATGTGTAGCCATAGTACGTGTGGGCGCTTACGTGCGCGTGGAAGAACTTGGAGTTGCCGCTCTTGGTGCTTTAGTATTTGCAATAGGAAAGGGAGGTAAGTGCTTCTCACATTTATGTTACCATGGAACAACTAATTTTTGAAATTAACTAGTTTTAATAGATTAAACCAAAGAGATTAACATAGGCTAATAAAAACCCTAACATAGAAATGTAGATCAACTCCATTCAAGCCATAAAATCAAAAAATGCTAAGTACTAAATATGTAGAGGATCTCAAGGAGATTAACATAGGCTAATAAAATGCAAGAAAAAAAAAATACAAAAGTAAAATTTTGTAAGCTATTAATAGTTGACAAGATGTACTTGCCTAAACCTACGACTACCACTACTACCAAATTCCACAACCCATGGCTTGGATGGGTATTTCTGCTCACGGCTAGGGGAGGGAAGAGCAAGTAAAAAATAAAAAATAAAAAAGAGTGAAGGAATGAGGAAGAGAGAGAAAGAGAGGGGCTATATATAACAAAGGTGACTAATCACTATGTAAAAAATTTAGAAATTGACCAAATACAGCTAGAAAAATCTAAAAAATTATACGAAAAGTAATTATACCAAAATAGCACATATAAACTTGGTACGAATATGAAAAATAGTGAGACGAGTCTCACAACTCTCACCCCCTTAGAAATTTTTTACTAAAGCTAGTTGAGCTGGAAACCAAAACCAAAAGCTCCAGAAAATACAACTATCTTAATAAAACAAGAAATAGAATACATATAGGTTAATAAAAACAATCAATAATGTAAATAAATGCACGAGCAATAACACAATCAGAAAGAGAAGGGTTGGAGGCATATGAATAAATATGTCTCTTGAGTCAGTGGGGTAGCTAGGGATCCATCCTCGCTGGCTTACGTTGACTCCCAAAGAGATGGGCAAAGGTCAAGTCTCGAGGTAAGTCGGTACCATCGACTTAGTCAAAGATGTGACTCTGCCCAGGACGTACCTTCGTAATCGAGACATACTTGATAAATGTCACTTATCACGAGATACGCAGACGAAAGAGTGACTCGAGATTCAATCTCAAAATATATGGGAACCCAAGGAAAAAGATAAGAATGAGAAAAACTTAAGACGTACGAATAACCTGACCACCCTCGGTCAACACCTGCTCTAAGATGCTAAACTCTCCATGCACGTGCCTCGGGGCTGCTGCTCTGACTTGTTGTTGGTCCTGCTCTCTGGGTGTTGGTCCCCTCTGTGTCTGGCCTCCATGCCTCGCTTGGATCTAAGCATACTGCGATGGCCTCTGCTGCTGAAATTTTGAGACTGGTTTAGCAAGGGCCTCGGGCTCGGATATTGTTGAACAGGTACTGGAGCCCTATATTGTGAATCTGTTGGGGCTATCCAACCCAATGGCTGGACTACTAATGGTTTAATAGAAGTACTCTGTGGGAAGAACTAATTATATGGTCTTAAGCTCCACACAGCAGACATAAACCTTGTGCCCTCCGACACTTAAAAAATACCTGGCCTAGCTTCCCACAATGAGAACATCCAACGGGAGTAAATAATGTATATCGAAGTTCGTGCACTAGTACTGCACTTACCTCAAAAATTAAAAGATAGAGAGCTACATGACATGTGACATAAGTAGTCATGGGTAGCGTGTAAGTACATGATTTTTAATATGGTGCGAACATTAATCTTGGAAAATAATTTTGAATGAATAAGAAGCTATTGGAGATGATAAGTCGGCAAGTGACGAGAGCGTGGGAACTCCTCAAGATTGAAGCCATAACCCTTAAACCAAATAAGGACCGGGGTTATAGTTCCTTTCCCGAGTTAGTCATATCCTCTGGCCACCCATCGACCCATATGACCTAAGCTGGCAAGCGACTAGAGATCTTGGAAACTCCTCGAGATCGAATCAATAACCCTTAAACCAAACAAGGACTGGGGTTACAGTTCCTTTCCCAAGTTAGTCCTAGATTCTGGCCATGAACTCCAGTAAGCAAATAAAATAATAAATATAACACATTTAAGTAGCAAAATGAAATGGGCAGATAAAGGCTAACAGGGTACAGTTCTGGAGAGATACACTAGAAGAATATGGAATAATACTATACTAGAAATCGAGCAATAACATTCATTCATGTCTTACGGCTTGCTATCATTAGCTAACTAGGATTATCATAATCCTTGTTACTAACATATGCAATTGAAATTTCATACAACCACATACCCTGCAGTATATCCAGATCATCTAGAAGTAAGGATTACATAATATAATTATCACATATAGATATTTGTACTTGTAATGCAATACTCAATCGTGTGTTAGAAGTGTGCCCCTCATGACGGAGAGCTACAAATCCATAGGTGTCGCTGGGATATCGTGATTGCATTTAACCAAGAAATTTCTCTAAATGATTCTATGTATCAAATCTAGTTTATTAACCTCATCAGTTTAATGAAGATTTCAAACCGTGGTGCTCGAGAATCCGTCTTAGCCATAATACAAGACGAGACAGTAGCTTGACAAGTACAATCAGGACATGGACAAATAATCAACTACGAAAAGTTATCTTAACAGTTCAAGTAATTCAGTTCCAGAAATTCTATCATGTCACGGGTGCGCTTCGTCGAGCTACTATCAGGAATATCAGTACAATATTTATATAAATATGGGCATTATCATGCCCCAGAACTAGAATACTGTAGAGTGAGGGAAGACAAAGGCCATCTACGTATACTTGGAGCAAGTCGATACTCCGCATATGTGGCAAAAATGTAAAATTTAGGGGTTAGCACTATAATCCATCAGTCAATCCTAGGTCAAATGGTCCTAAGTGTCTCAATCACAAGCAAATAAACAATTTATAAGAAATATGATCATTATGAGCAAAATAGTAAAGCGTCCCATACCAAATGTACATAGATGATTATGAAACTAGTAATACAAATGAAGAACTACCAGAGTATAAGTCATACAGGATCAACACTAGCCATGGTCTAGAATAAGTTAATCATGTCATTGCCCGTATCAAGTCCAAAATATGAGTTAACACATGCTCGGTGGCTAAACATCTCAAAAGAATATACAGTACGAGATCTAGTGGGGATAGAAGAAAGCCTACTCAGGCTGTCTGGTGCTCCTGGTAGTCACCATCCGCGTGAAGGAAAATAAGATCCTCGGGCTCTGCTACCAAATCTGGCCAAGCAAAACTAGTGGGGTCAGACCCCCAAATAACAAGTACCACAAAGGATGCCAAAAGCTAAGAACTAAAACCAGCAAAACAACATAGAGTTTCAATATGCTAAGCAACATAAATAAATAAATGCGGCTCGAGACTCGTGTGCTACCACTACACTTATCCCGAGAAAAGAAAGATAATAAGCTGAATAATATATAACCACAAGGAATATAATACGCACCATATAAACATGAAAATAACTGGATATATGAAGCACGTCAAGTAACTAAGACATGTCAAGGAGAAGAAAAGAAAAAATGAGTAAGGATAAGTGGGCAAGAAACGAAAATATTCGAAAACTCCTCAAAATAGGAATCATAACCCTTAAACCAAACAAGGACCAGGATTATGATTCTTTTTCTGAGTCGGACCTAGTCTCGAGTCACTTATTGATACACATAACTATAACAAAAGGTAAAGACTCTGACAACATAAGTAAACATCACAAACATATATGTATAAGACGAATCAATCACAATTACACAGGTAATCATAGAGCTAAGGAGCATAACTCAAAACACAACAGAAAATGCCATGAACAGGGAATATAAGAACGTTACTACTATAATATACATAGGGTATAATCGTCCCCTACTAATAGAGATGTTTGGTTGAGTCAAGTGTACATAGAGTATAAATCATCATCTACTAATACAAATGCCTGGTCGTATCAAATGTACATAGAGTGTAATCATCCTCTACTAATATAAATGCCTGGTTGTGTTTAATCATCCTCTACTAATACAAGTGCCTGGTCGTATAAAATGTACATTGGGTATAATCATCCTCTACTAATACAAATGTCTGGTCGTATGGTATCGATAGGTAACATGTATTGGACGGGTTTATATAGGGTAGAAAGCCCCTAACTATAAAAAATGTCGTACCGGGACATCATAGCATAAATAGACATACAAGGCAATAAATAAAAGGAAACCAGGTACAAGCAATCAAGAAGCACAAGAAAGAAATCATATGCAAAAGAGAATACAATCGGTATACCGTCAGTATACTCCAGTATATCGTCGGTATACCAGTCCAAAGATAGGAAAAATATAACAAGTTCTGGATTCCAACAAATCGGTATACCGTCGGTATGTCGGCCAAGACAAATATCCTAAAGTCGATTAACAATATCGACAAGGTTCGGTATACCATCGGTATACTGTAGTATACTATCGTTATACCGATAAGGGTTCACTCAAAATATCAGGAATCTAAGTCGGTTGAAATTGGTATACTATCGGAATACTGTAGTATACCGTCGGTATGCCGATTTCCAGAAAAAAAAACTAGGCCTACGTTAGATCTGATTCCATGACCCAAATCAAATCCCAAAAATCACCAAAACTACATCTAACAAGAAGTCAAATATAGTAGTAAGTCTCCTATCACAATATGGACACAGTCACAACTCCGGTACCGTTTTTGTTACCGAGTTACCAAAAAGGGACAGGACAAGATTCTATAGAAATCAAAATCGAGATGGTCAAAAGGCTAGAAATCACCTGATGAACAATAATAATAAAGCAAGTCTAAGATAAAAAGCAACAACCAAGGATCCAGGAAAGAAAATGACAGAATATAAAATAGTTCATAGAATCAACAAGGTGTACTTGCCTACAACAAGCTCCCAGCCTCAACCTTCTAGTCCACCACCACGAAGGGGTTTAGAAACCACACTCCATGTATCAAGACCAAGATCCAAGCTCAAGAGAGAAAGGGTGGAGAGAAGAGGGAGAAAGAGAAAATTGAAATAAAATGAAACTCAAGTACTATTTATAGAGAAATTTCGAAAATATATCGAAAAAGTAAAACAAATATCTGCCGGACAGTATACTGTCTGTATATCGGCCAAGACAAATATCCTGAAGTCGGTTAACAATATCAACAAGGATCGGTATACCATTGGTATACTGTAGTATACCTTCGGTATGCCGATAAGGGTTCACTTAAAATATCTTGAATCTAAGTCGATCGAAATCGGTATACCGTCGGAATACTGTAGTATACCGTCGGTATGTCGATTTCTAAGAAAAAAACTAGACCAACGTCAATTCTATTTCTGGGACCTAAGTCAAATCCCAAAAATCACCAAAACTACGTCTAACAAGAAGTCAAGTCTAGTTAATAAGTATCATATCACAATATGGACTTAAACTCACGGTCATAACTCTGATACCATTGTCGTTATCGAGTTACCAAAAAGGGGCGGGATAAGTTTCTATCAGAAATCAAAATCGAGATGATCAAAAGGCTAGAAATCATGAGATAAACAATAATAGTAAAGCAAGTTTAATCTAAAAAGCAACATCCAAGGATCCAGGAAAGAAAATGACAGAATATAAAATAGTTAATAGAATCGACAAGGTGTACTTGCCTACAGCAAGCTCCCAGCCTCAACCTTCTAGTCCACCACCACGAAGGAGTTTAGAAACCATATTCTAGGTCTCAAGACCAAGCTCCAAGGCCAAGAGAGAAAGGGTAGGGAGAAGAGAGGGAAGGAGAAAATAGAAATAAAATGAAACTCAAGTACTATTTATAGAGAAATCTCAAAAATATCTTGAAAAAGTAAAACAAATATCTGCCGGGCAGTATACTATCGGTATACTAAAGTATACCGTCGGTATACGGTCAAAAAGAATTTTTTTAAAATATAAGTTTTAAACTCCCACGAAATCCAAAAAATAAAATATGCAGTATAAAATACATATCCATATTTCGATATAGATACTGTGAGACAGTCTCACAACTCTCCCATCCTTAGAAAAATTCTGTCCTCAAAATTTTACTAAAGCACCAAAACCAAGAAGCTCCAAAAAATATAACTAACTCAATAACTTAAGCATGACATATAAACAGAAAATGGAACTAGTCAACAATATAAATAAATGCACAAGCAACTAAACTACCAGGAAGAAGGGTTAGAAGCTCAAGGATAAATATGCCTCTCGAATAAGCTAAGTAAGAATCTGTCATCGCTAGCCTACGCTGATTCCCAAAATGGACAAGGATCAAGTCTCGAGGTAAGTCAATACCAACGACTCAGTCGAAGACATGACTCTGCCCAAGACGTACCTTCATAATTGTAATATATGATAAACATAATGTATCACGAGTTACGCAGGCAGAAGAGTAAGAGGCGAGATACTCGTCTTCATTTACAGAATATACGAGAACCCAAGAAAAGATATGAACGAAATGATGCTCATGAAATTACCTGCAATCTGACCATCCTCGGTAAACACCTGCTCCATGATGCCAAACCCTCCATGCACCTACCTCAGGACTGTTGCCTTATTTTGTTGCTGACCCTGCCCTCTGGGTGCAGGCCCCCTCTACTGCTGGCCTCCATGCCTAGCCTAAACCTGGGCCTAAGCAAACTGTTGTGGCCTTTGCTGCTATAATTTATGGGTCTGCGTCGATGTAGGCCTCAGGATCTGATGCTTCTGGACTGGTACTGGTGCCTTGAACTCCGGGACTGCTGGCTGGACTAATGATAATTCAGCTGGAGCCCTCTGAGGAACAGTCCTCATTATGTGGTTCACTCTACCACACACCAGACATAAGAGCTTTACCCTACGGCACTCTGAAAAAACATGCCCCGGCTTCCCACAGTGGGAACACCCTATTGAAGAAGTCAACCTCTGTTGTTGTGGATGCATTTGTGTTGACTATTGAAATAAAGACACTGGTGCTGGCCTCCCTTAGGATCTAATCTCCAATGCCCTGACTGTTGGTGCTGGTGCCGAAGAGTGGGTGGAAGAGTCCCCCAAGGTAGAGTGGGACCTCTTTTGGCTCCCAATCCCATCGACTATCCTCTGAGAGGTGTACTCGTGCCTCCTCACGATTCTTATCACATCGTAGAAGGTCTGGAACTCATGATGCTCTACTGCCAGTATGATATCCAGATGAAGCCCGTGATGGAATCTCCTAGCTCGGTCTAACTCGGTAGCAACCAAGGTGGGGGCAAACCGGCTAAGTCTACAAAACTCTGCCGCGTAGCCGTCGACGGTCTTCTCCATCTGCCTGAGGTTGTTAAACCTTTGTTGTAAGTCATAACACGATACTGCATCATAGTACCGAGTCTAAAACCACTCGCTGAAGTTCGCCCACAAAATTGACGTCAACAGTGAAACCTCCTGAGCTGTCCAGCAATCGCGGGCCAAATCCAGCAACTGTAGTCTCACCACTAAGACACGCTCTCTAGACAGAGTCCCTGCTTCCTCCAAAATAGTCTCAGTATCCTGGAGCCATGCATCAGACGCTATCATATCCTCAGTACCGTAGAAGTACGGGAGACGGAGATGCCTGAAGTTGTTCACAGAATTATAGATCTGAGCACCACCTCGCTCCATGGCCATCTGGACTGACTGAGTGAGGACGTCACTCTATCGTTGGGGAGTTACCATAAAACCCATCAGTATGTCCATCAGTGCTCGTAAAACATCTGGATGCTCTGGCTAAACTGGTTGCACAGATACTGCCAAAGGATCAGGCTGAACATGCTGCTCTGCCCCAGGATCAATCCTCGAATCTGCTCCTGAATGCTGATGTTGATCCTAAGAATTGGCTGGCCTACTGGTCTCTTCTTTTCCATAGCAGGAACTTAAAAAATCTGATCAAAAGGATCATGAATAGTGCCCCTAAAAGTCAAAGGACACAAGGAGTAAATCGAGTAAATCGAAGGGACATGATAGATCAATGATCAAATCAGGTAACAGGTCAAGACAAGAGGTATAGAGTAAGATGAAAGATATCATAGAGGAAATAAGTAGATTAAGACATCTAATCAGCAATAACCCTCGTATGTCTGAAAAATAAACATGCATGGGCTACCACAAAAACTATGTCACACCCCAGAACAAGAATACTGGAGAGCAGGGGGGGGGAAGACAACGACCAGCTATGCATACTTGGAGCATGTTGGTACTCCGCATATACTGTAAAGCTATAAAAAATGGGGGTTAAGATAATAATCCATCAGTCAATCCTAGGTCAAACAATTCTAGATGTCTCAATCACAAACAAATAAACAATATACAAGAAATATGATCATCAGAAGAAAATTAATTAAGTGTCCCATACCAAATATACATAGATGATCATGAAGCTAGTAATACAAAATAAAGAACTAGCAGAGTATAAGTCATACATGATCAACACTAGCCATGGTCTAGAATAAGCTAATCATGTTATTGCCCGTAGGCAGAATATTAAGTCCAAAATACGAGCTAACACGTGCTCGGTGGATAAACGCCTCAAAAGAATATACATTACGAGATCTAGTGGGGATAGAAGAAAACTCACTCAGGATGTCTGGTGCTCCTGGTAGTCACCATCCCAGGAAGAAAAGTAAGATCGTCAGGCTATGCTACCGAATCTGGCCAAGCAAAACCAGTGGGGCCAGATCCTAAAATAGCAAGTACCAAAAAGGATGCCAAAAGCTAAGAACTAAAACCAGCAAAACAACATAGAGCTATAATATGCTAAGGAATATGAATAAATAAATATGAATCGAGACTCGTGCGCTACCACTGCACTTATCCCGAGAAAAGAAAGACAATAAGCTGAATAACATATAACCACAAGGAATATAATGTGCACCAAGTAAAGACAAAAATAACTGGATATATGAAGAATGCCAAGTAACTGGGCTATATGCCAAGGAGAAGAAAATAAAATATGAGTAAGGATAAGATGACAAGCAACGAAAAGATTCGGGAACTCCTCAAAATAGAAATTATAACCCTTAAACCAAACAAGGACCAGGATTATGATTCTTTTTCTGAGTCAGACCTAGTCTCGAGTCACTTACCAATACACATAACTATAATAGAAGGTAAAGACTCTGGCAACATAAGTAAACATCATAACTAAAAATGTACAAGATGGATTAATCATAATTGCACAGGTAATCTCAGAGCTAAGGAGCATAACTCAAATTACAACAGAAAATACTATGAACAAGGAACATAAGAACGTTACTACTATACACTGGTCAAATGTACATAGGGTGTAATCATCCCCTACTAATACAGATGTCTGGTCGAGTCAAGTGTACATAGAGTGTAATCATCCTCCACTAATACAAATGCTTTGTCATATCAAATGTACATAGAATGTAATCATCCTCCACTAATATAAATGTCTGGTCGTGTCAAATGTACATAGAGTGTAATCATCCTCTACTAATAAAAATGCATAGTCGTGTCAAATGTACATAGAGTGTAATCATCCTCTACTAATATAAATGCCTGGTCGTATAGTATCGATAGGTAATATGTACTAGGCGGGTGTATATAGGGTGGAAAGCCCCTAACTATATAAAATATCGTGTCAGGATATCATAGCATAAATAAACATGCAAGGCAATAAATACAAGAAAACTAGGTACAAGAAATCAAGGAGCATAAGAAAAAAATTATCTGCAAAAGAGAACACAATCGGTATACCGTTGGTATACTCCAGTATACCATCGATATACCGGTCCACAGATAGGAAAAATACAGCAAGTTCTGGATTCCAACAAATCGGTATACCGTCGGTATGCCGGCCAAGACAAATATCCTGAAGTCGGTTAACAATGTCGGCAAGGATCGATATTCTGTCGGTATATTGTAGTATACCATCGGTATGCCGATAAGGTTCCACTCAAAATATCTGGAATCTATGTCGGTCGAAATCGGTATACCATCAAAATACTGTAGTATAATGTCGATATGTCGGTTTCTAGGAAAAAACTAGGCCAACATAAAATTTGATTCTGGGACCCAAATAAAATCCCAAAAATTAACAAAACCATGTCTAACAAGAATTCAAGTCTAGTAGTAGGTCTCATATCACAATATGGACTAAAACTCATGATCATAACTCCAATATCGTTTTCTTTTTCGAGTTACTAAAAAAGGACGGGACAAGATTCTACCATAAATTAAAATTGAGACGGTCAAAAGGCTAAAAATTATGAGATGAATAATAAAAGTAAATCAAGTCTAAGCTAAAAACCAATAACCAAGGATCCAAAAAATAAAATGACAGAATATAAAATAGTTCATAGAATCGACAAGGTGTACTTGCCGACAACAAGCTTCCAGCCTCAACCTTTTAGTCCACCACCGCGAAGGAGTTTAGAAATCATACTCCAGGTCCTAAGACCAAGCTCCAAGCTCAAGAGAGAAAATGGTGGAGAGAAGAGAGAGAAAGAGAAATCAGAAATGTAATAAAACTCAAGTACTATTTATAGAGAAATCTCAAAAATATCTCAAAAAAGTAAAACAAATATCTGTCGGTATACCAGTCAAGAATTTTTTTTTAAAATCCAAGTTTTAAAATCCTACGAAATCCAGAAAAATAAAACATGCAGTATAAAATATGTATCCATATTCCGATATAGGTACTGTGAGACAGAGTCTCACAGGCACGAAACCCCAAGTTTTATTACAAGCACTAACACAAGTTAAAGGCAATAAAGCATATTATATACACTATCCTAAGGTTAAGTTAAGAAAAATAATTAAAGAATATAGCAATCGATGGACAAAATAATCAAAATATATAAAATTATACAAAATTAGATTTTAACATAATTACAAAACTGGGAATAACTTTCTTATCCGAACTCTAAATGTGGTGATTCAAAAAAATCCAAAAATCCAAGATAAAGATCTACAACTTTCATGTTTTGAGTTTTACGAGATTCTAGCTACAAAAATAGCTAAACAGGCAAAAAGAGCCATCCTAGTCAACATGCGCTCGGCCAGAATTTTGTGCATGGCGCACTACGCGCGGCCAGAATTCTGTACGCTATGCACTGCTCCATGGAAAGGAATGATGCGTTGTGCACTGATGCACGCGGCCAGAAATCTGTGCGCAGCGCACTCTACGCGACCAAATTTTTTTGTACGACGTGCTGTGCGCGGTGAGGTTTGATGTGCGCGACGCACTACGAAGGCAAGAAATCAGTGCACGGTGCACTGTGTGTGGCAAGAAATTTGTGCACGATGTACTTCATGCAGCACTGTTCATCGTCCCTGCCAAACAGGTCCGAGAACAAAGTTCCAAAATTTATTTTGACCATAAAACTTTTAATTTAACTCCAAATTAAATGATTCCAAAGTCAAAATTATATAAAATTTAATGCTCTAACACATGGAACTACTAGTTTTTGAATGTAACTAATTTTAATAGATTAAAATCAAGGAAAACTCAAGGAACCCATAAAAACCTTAACATAAAAATGCAGATATACTCCATTCAAGCCATTAAATCTAAAAATACTAATTACTAAACATGTAGAGGAACTCAAGGAGCTTAACATAGACTAATAAAATACAAAGAAAACCATAAAAGTAAAATTTTGCAAGCTCTTTATGGTTTGCAAGATGTACTTGCCTAAACCTACTACTACTATTACTACCAAAGTCCACAACCCATGGCTTGTATAAAATCCCCTAATTTTAAATATTATATTTATTTAATTAATTATAGAATTTATTTATATTATTTATTAGTTAATTAGAAAATAATATTTATTTAATTAATTACCTAGATAAATACTCGTTCAGAATTATTACACAAAAAATATTATTTTTATTTTAGGAATCGATGAAGAAGAGTGATAGATTTTTTTAGAATTTACTTTGGGTACAAATGTTTTTTATATACCTTAAATATATATGTAAATAATATATAGTTATTAAATATAATAATAATAAGTAATAGTTATAACAATAATAATAATAATAATAATAATAATAATAATGTTAGTGATAATAATAATAATTATAGTAATAAGAATAAATAAAAAGAAAAAGAAAAGAAAAGAAGAAGAAGAAGAAAAGAAAAAAAACTACTCTAATCATCCCAGCCCCAGCCCAGAAACAACCCGCGAGCAGCAGTGGATCCCCAATCTCGCACGCGGCCCAGGTTATCTCTCCCGCTTTCTTCCCTACTATATATATATACACACCTATTCTAAACCCTAACCTAATCATCCGACACCCACACCCCAGCCCTGCGCCACCGACCACGCCGACCGAACGTCGCCCTGCACCGCCGCCGAAGAACGCCGGACAAACCGCGACAGAAAACCCCGTGCGGTCAACCGCGGCATAAATATGCATCGACGATCGTCCCTTCATGCGCCATTTTTCGTCGCATCTCTCGTCCGATTTTGGATCCGTCTTCGTCGGTATGATCACCACCTATCCCTTTCTAAATTCCGTTAATTAGTTTCAATCGTACAACGCTAAAAATAAGGTAGAAATCGAAGCCAAGTTGAGGAAAAATCATATTTTTGAAACTGCTATAAACTGTTCCAACGACCTATATTTCGAGGCCGATATCTCCCAACGTAGACATCCAAATCAAAATCTACTTTTTCCTGTGTAAATCCTATATAACGAGATCATTCTCTGTTAATTAGTTTATTTTATTATATGTTAGAATAAGAGATAATTTAGGTTGAAAACTCGGAAAAACTTATTTTTAAAATGTTAAAATTTGTGATACGGAGCACGCTTCGCCAAACGGGACTGCCCCGTCATATACCAATTTTACTGAAAGGCGCGTATGGTATGTCCTGATATATGAGCTTTTGCGAAAACTGATTCGGACGTGTGTGCGCATAGGAATTAACCCGTATCCATAAAAAGTCCTAATATCGAAACTTTTGCAAAATTCTACCACAATTTGTGTACGCTCATCGGAATGTGACAAAACTTGCGCCATTGGATTTGTGGTATCACGCTGGTCCTGTGACCCAATTTTTATGCGATTCTGAGATAGTTGACCAAGCTGTCTATTTGCGAGCCCTACGGTTGACTTTAAGGGCGAATTTGTGTTTGGCTCACCGGAATCCAAAATTGGATGTACCGTTGAGTTTGTATTGACGTTTAAAATTTTTTTAACCTATAATTTGTCTTATTTAGAGACACTAAGTAGAATAGTGAATGTAAACAGTTATATGGTGATCTTTTTACTTGAATCCTAGATTTATTTCAGGGCAGAGATATGACATGTTAAGGAAAACTGTAAAGCAGGTTAAGCATGCAAGCATTCAACTCAAGTTAATATACAAGCAGATATACCCAACTCAAAAGAAAACTAGCATACAAACCATCCTACTCAAACCTAAGCAACGCGAGAACCTATCGAACCATCATCTAAGCCTCAATATCCATCCTCAAACGATGCCACAATCCAAGCCTTATTATCCAATCTTCGATATGCACACTCTTGCCGAGGCAAGGTGGCCACCGCCTACACGAAAAGCTTAAACCAAAGCAAAGCAAACAAACTCTTATCTATATGAAGTCACTAGCCAAGCCATAAAGGACTGATCAACTGCAGTTCTCTCGATCCAACGCTGAGTAGCTAGCCCGCCTGGTCGGATCGAACTGCCGGCACCGTTCCCAAGGCACGTTACCATTTGTTTCCTCTGTGGCCGAATGGTCCCGGTGCCCCGAAGCATATTCCGTTCGAGGAAACAAAACCATGTGTGCAACAGGTTATCCGTGATCGATGCAGACACCAAGTAGGTATGACGAGAGAATCGAGCATTCTCGCCCTACCAAACGATCCTAGCCTTATCCCAACCAACTATCCATAACCATTCTCCAACTATAGCCCAAGGCACCATCTCAAGTTATCCCCGTAAGCACTATGCCGCTTCTCGACACAATGTTTCAATCGGTGCAACACCCCTTGCTATGAAACTCCATGGCACAATGCCCCAACAGTGGCACAATGCTCTCACCGATACAGTTGTTCGATTTTGAACCATAACTGCATGCTTTGTATGACAAAGCGTCCAACTGATACTCGTGCACGGATGCATGTTCGCTCGCCCGTCCGAATTGCCTCGATGTTTCAACCAAGATGCTCCAACTGTCCATGTATAATTCCAATTATTTCTCCAACCGCCCCAAATATAATCCAACTCTAGCTCCAACTGCCCCAACGTGAAACCAACTCAAGCCACAAATATATCCAAGCAAATGACGTACACTCTATGAACGCCACAGTGTAGTAATTTTTAAGTTCCAGTCCAAGTGTTTAAGCCATTATGTGTGTTCCATATTATTAGGCATGAAGGAGTAGAGGAGAAGGGACAGAGCCCACTCACCAAGTCTGACTCCGTTAAGCACCCTACCTTGCCGATACGGTCGATCCCTTGAACCCATGGTCCGATGCAAAGCACGATCTACTCAATTGGTATGACCGTGCAAGCAGGCCGTGCCCTCCAAATTATTCGACCGATGGGACTAAGAAAGACGACATTATCGCTCTAATCCAGCTATCCCAGTACTTCTCTGAACGAACACCTGATTCTATTGAACTCCGCTTGCTATCTGCACATGAAACCAACTCAATCAATACTTGTTCTCAAATCCAACAAATTAAAATGTAACCAGATATTGCCTCGTTCAATCTGACTCAGCGTAATGCATCGTGCGGTTGTGGGATATTATAGTAGTATTCTCACTTTACTTTTCCTTGTCGCCCTTCTTTTCTCTCGCTTTCAAGCGAAACAGTTTTGCTTGATGTGGCCCTTCTTGCCATAATGGTAACACTCTGAGTCCTCGTACTGACCTTGGACCTTCCCCTGCTTTTGTCTCTGCCACCTCCTGGACCCCTGCTTTTACCCCTTCTGTGGCTCTCTGAAACAAGCGCCTCTGAGTTGGATGTGGATGAAGTTCCCTGAGAACATCTTCGCATCTCTTCATTCAGTACCCCGCTCTTGGCAAACTCCACACTGACCACGACTTCCGGAGCATAAGCGATCATAGACACTCATACGGTTTCTCACGAGTCTGGTAATGTACACAACAGCCATAGTTCCTGAACCTCGTCGTCGAACTTGACTCTCATCGAGGATAGATGGTCAACCACGCCCTGGAACTCACATTAGTGATCCATAATAGACGTCCCATCTTTGTACCGCAGACCCATCATCATCCTGATCAGGAACAATTTATTTACCCCGATCTTCTTCGCATACAAATATTCTAGCTTATCCCACAGTGTCCTCTCGTGCTCAATACTGGAAACATGGTTGTACTCATTCTCGTCAATGAACTTCCTGATGTACCCACACACCTGTATATGCTCGAAATTTTAGTCCTTTTCAAATTTGTCACTGGGCCTCTCGGAAGCAAATACCGGCAAATGCATATTCTTGACAAATAGCAGATCCTTCATCTTGCTCCTTCAGTAGTGATAGTTGGTACCGTTCAGGTTTACCATGTGTACCAACTTCGCGTCCATCTCTCCTCCCTGGTTTGCCTGTCAACTCCTGACACCCTTCTGAAATTTCAGAACCTGACTCTGATACCACTTTGTTGGTAATAAAAGTACGAAAATCGTTCCCCAAACCAGAGAGTACCTGTGAGAGAACCGAGCAAAACGCACAAATCATAGACAGAGAGATTTTTGACGTGAAAAACCCTTGCAGAAAAAATTACGGCACGATCGGAGTCCAACCCTGAAAAGCCTCCACTAATGAAATAAGAAATACACCGACTCCTTACAAACTTCTCACCGATCCAAACGGATAACCACAACTCTTTTGGAACAGAAAATAGATTATAACCACGAAGAAGAAAGACAAGAAGAAATATCCGAAACTGATCTCCTTCTTCGAAACGGCCTCCAATATTTTTTTTCTCCTCTCCAATGTTGCAATGGCACTCTTGCCTCATTTTCTCTCCTTGTTGCTATATTTTTTTTTAGAGAGAGAGATATATTTTAGGGTCAGGAGATACCTATATATAGTCTCAAACCTGTTGGCTTTGCTTTAGCAAAAGCTCAAGCTCCTTCCTTTCTTTAGTCCCACATCGGATGGGCCAAAGCTTTCTTGTGTACATATATTAGTTTCTCTTCTTTGCTCTCTTAAAGTTGTTGTGTGGGGAACCCCTTGGGCCACACGCGCGCGCCGCCGCCGCCGCCCGGCCCGGCCCGGCTCGGCTCGGTTCGGTTCGGTTCGGCGCGCGTAACGGGTGCGGGTACGCGCCCACATCTGCGGGCGCCGAATGCCGATTCGATTTTCTCTTCGGGCTGGGACCCTAAAATTCTTTTTGCTCCTCTTCTTTTTCATTTAATTTTCTGAACGTTGGAAAATTAATTTCTTCCGTTACAAATTGTTTTTGAACCGTTATAATTTTTGTGTCCAGGTTCATTCTTTATTTCTCCTGTGTAACGGCTGAATTAATAGAAAAATTAATTTAGACCGTTACATATTAGTATTATATATTTGTCTGATTTTCTTTGTAAAATATCAGAAATCTTTCTCTCCGAAAAATTGCTGCCAACAGATTTTTCACTCCATTCTTCGTCGTCGTTTCACTCATCTCCAAGCTCTGGGCAGAGCTAAGTCCTGGTCATTCTCTCCAAGTCCTGTGCGGCAACGAGATACCGGTAGTGCGGGAGTTTTACCACTAGGAGCTTCGGGAACGTCTGCACACAAATCCCGAATCAACTCTTAGGGCAGTGCTTCGTGCACGACTTTTCCAGAGGCCGGTAACATCAATCTATTTTATTTTTATTCACAAAGTTTTCAATAACAAAACAATAATTATTCTAACAAAACCCACAACTAGTATTCCTATTATAGATAGGAATATCCAATCCAAATCCAAACTCATTGACATATTCCTATTATATGTAGGAATATCCAATCCAAATCCATTGAAATATTCCTATTATATTTAGGAATATCAAATCCAAGTAAATTGAGGTATTCCTATTATATGTAGAAATACTCAATCCTACTCCGGAGTATTTTTCACATAGGTTGGGAACCCCACCCACTCTAACATGACTACAACCAAATGCCTACAACCCCCTTACAACCGTCACGTGGCGGCCACGTGGCAGCCGTCCATTAGAGGAGGGAGAAGAGGTGAGACCCGGCGGCTGCCACGTGGTAGGAATATTACGTGACAGCCGTTCATTGGAGGGAGAGGTGGGAATGAGTGTGGCCCACGTAGCAGGGAGGAGAGAGGGTTGTAAGAAGGTTGTAAGCATTTGGTAGTAAACTTAGTATTATTGATATTACTTAGAAAATGCATGTTTTTTTAACATTCCATCACAATCAATAGTGAGTTGTCTTTATCCTAAGATTTTCTTGCTGTGTGAAACATGAAAGTCCAATTTGATTGATTTGAGTTGTTTCCTCAAATTGACAGAAGAAGTTAGGAGTCATTCAACTACTTCCTAATTATGTTGAAGAAAACATAAATGTCAATTGAAGCCCAAGTAATAGTTACATTTATCTGTGCCAACATGTCATAGATATTTGTATAGAAATTACTTATATAATAATAAATTAATTAGCTGGAAAACGTCTCAATTATGATGATTAGCATTGTACATGCATCCTATGCATCCTATTCAGACATATCATACATCAAATAATTATACTTGAGGGGAATATATACATATATATATTGCAACATTGATACCATTTCTTCTTGCAAGATAAGCATCAATTACTATTTGGCAATTATAACTTCTAAGGGGCAATATATAACTAAAATATCACTTATGCAAAAAAAAAATAATAAATAACAATAATGTCTGAATAAGATCTCAATTTTCTATTATAATTCTTGAGTGACAAAAGAAATAGTTTCTCTTTGAATATGTCATCCTACCCCAAAGCTATTTCTTTTTTGAGTATGTGACTTACTTTCTTGATAATTAAAATTCTACCGAATGCTCTAAGTTCTTTTTCGAACCATTCGTCCGTTAATTAAAGTTTAGTACTAAAATTAATCCTTCATAAAAAAAAATTGTACTCACTGGAAAATAGTGACAACGTGCTACATATTTTTTACTATATGAATTGTGGAATAAATGACAATATGGTTATGACTTAAAACATATAAGAATTGTGCATATATCATCCTCCTTGAAGCCACCCTTTTTGACAAGTCAATGTTGTGAGAGTGACTTCTTCTTCCTATCTCAAAATCTTATCACTAGAATGCAGATGGAACTAGAATTTCCTTGACAATAAATTTTTTTCATATACTATTATATTTTTAATTAGACAAATATTTTTACTATTATAAAAATATTTTAAAATGATTCAAAATGAGTGTTCTAACTTTGTGTATATCCTCACATAATTAAGACAGCATAGAAAATTCTAAAATTCTTCTCACCACCGCATTGTGCATATCCTCATCTAAGTTAGAAAAAATATTCTAAAATTTTTCTAACTACTTGAACTATATCCAAATCCTATAAACATATCTATAAAAGAAACTCATAACTAATATATTCATTGCTCAAATTATATTTAAACCACATATATCCAAAATTTTAAAAACATGTCTATAACAAATTCTAATTAAACTATATTTAAATTATATTTAAACTATTTTATAATTTAAATTTTTATGTATTTTTTTAATAATATTAGCGGAATTGTTTTTTTTTCTTTTTTGGTGCGTGTAACGTACGTGACTAATAATAATAAAGAACTAAGAGCATCAATAGTAAGGCTCATCCTAATTTCTACATACTAGATTCATAATATAGGAGCTCGTTTTGTAGAATAGTAAGGTCCAATTGAAATCTCATACTGGTCTCGTCCTACCTATAGGAGCTATACTTGGGCCAGAGAATTTTTACATTCAAAATGTAGGAACTCATTTTGTAGAATAGTAATGCTCAATTTCTAATCTAAATTTTTAGATTCTAAATTTTATATTATTTTTTGACAGCACAACATTTGCCACCAAAGATTATTTATACGAATCCTGTACAGATCCAATACATTCTAGATTTATTTATTTATTATAAAATCGAAAATTTTTGTTCAGAGCAACGAAATAAATATAAATCTCACTCAGAGCATAAAAGTTTCAAAATTTTCAAAACAGCATCACAATGCCCATCAGAAGGACGTTTTATGATTTTTTTTTTTCGTTCGTTACCGTTAACAAAAAAACCTCCGTTAAAAAATATATACATATAATAAAATAGAAAACGCCCTTTGGAAGGCATTTTTCTATTTTATTATATATATATATATATATATATATATATATATATATATATATATATATATATATATATATATATATATATATATATAACTCTCTCTCTTCTCTCTCTCACTCACACTCTCTTCTCTCTCACCCGTCCACTCTCTCTCTCTTCTCTCACTCACTCACTCACTCACTCACTCTCTTCTCTTTCTCTTTCACTGTGTGGGCTCGGTGGATGTCACGACCCGCACCCGAAAAATTGGACATGAGTCATGGGTACGTCCAGCCTACGCCGCAGAATCGGCGGTAAAACGATGTAAAGGTTCGTTCTAGGTCACAATCTATATATCTCACAAAAATCTGTCAATATCCTCTCCAAAAGGAGGGCAACCACGCAATATATATATATGAATACTCAATCACAATAATCTAGGGGAAGAGTAAAAGCACGATATGATATCACAAAGAAACAAAGAAACACAAAGCAAGACAATATCCAAAATATACAGTCCAAGTCCACAGTCTACAACATCTCACAACAGCAAAAGAATAAGTACAATCATCCAAAATATCAACTGGGAACAACCAAGGAAACCCACCTAGCTAACTAAGGCGCTAACGGCGTCTCCTCGACGGGCTCCTCCTCGATCTCGGGGTCGCAACACTCCTCGACACCCGGCCCGTAGAATGTCGGGCAGAAATCCTCTGGAAAAAATATGCCCAGTCAGGACTGGAGCGAAGTACATAACTCTGAAAGCAACTCCAAATACATGGTAAGGTGTATATGACTAGCAATAGAAAAGTATACAAGATGCACAGAAAAATAAATACATGCTGGAGCAGAATAAGTAGCTGCAATGTAAACTGGAGAACAATACAAGTAGAGAAGTAACTGCATGTGAGAAAACATGAATACTAGCTAAGTGCCTTGAGCACAAGTTCGTTATGTGATCGGCTTAGGTTGCACATGAATAAACTACGATAACTTCGTTATGCGTGAGTTGTATAACCGACATACACATGAATACTGTTTGGCTTTGATCACATAACCAACTCCTACTCTCCTCCCCCACTAATACTCTTGGATCCAACCATGACACGCTACGTACATGATAATAGCTCGCGCACACGAAGGCGAGAGCACAAGAAGCACATGATAGCATATGAGAATCAATACCCGAAGCACATGATGAAATACACGTGATAAAGTACCCGCTGAACACGGTAAGGAGGATAACATCTCATGACGGGATTCACTAGTACCAGCTCATGTAATAATGTGTCAGAATCAAGTATTACAGTTCTAGAACAGGTGATATAAACGCTATCATGAAATAGAAACTATCAGAGGTAGGTACTCGCCTGACGTCCTGAGCAACTGATGAGGATCGAGATCCGGACCGGTGTCGCAAGAACCTATTAGTAAAAGCAGAATTAAACAGGGTTCTATGGATTTAAACTGATATAAAATAACTAAAAACAGGCTTCTAGGGTTATTCTAGGTCGAACGGGTCAAACCGGTAGAATTTGGGTCAAAAGTCAACCCAGGGTCCAAAAAGTCAACTCTAGGTCAAACGTTGACTTTTACAGTCAACGGGGACAATTATGGTCAAAGTTAGGTCAAACTAGGGTGTCCCTAAAATTTTAGGTCAAAACTAGCTCATTAAGCTAGTAAACTCTCAAACTCGCCTCCTTGAGATACCGGGATACCCTCGGTATCCGATACCTCGACCTAGGCGTAAAACCTATGCTAGCATGCGTAAATATATACACATATACATATAAAAATTACTCTAATACTATTCCTAGGCAATTGTTCAAAAACTTCGCTCGAAACTCAATACCTTGGATATCTTAAGGTATTGAGATACCTTGATATCTCAAGGTATTGAGATATCTTCCAATACCCCTCTAACTACCCCTCTAGTTAGCTATTTAAGCATATATATATATATATATATATATATATATATATATATATATATATATATATATATATATATAGTTAATAATCTAGGCTAGAATATATATATATTTAGCACATATATATACATACCTACATATCTATATGCATATATATAGATATATCCACAAACACACATACATATATCTACCTCATACCTATACATATATATCTATCTAGTTATATGTATATATACCTATACATATAGATATATATATATATATATATATATATATCTAACTACCTATCTATTATCTATCTATCTAATATCTATCTATCTATCTATCCATAAATCTATCTATTTATCTATCTATTATCTATCTATCAATCTAGCTATCTATTTATCTATTTATAAATCTATCTATCTATCTCTCTAGATATATATATATACATACATATCTCTTACCTCTCGCTACCTAGCTGCTAGAGCAACGCGGCGCGCAAACGCCAAGCCACGAAGCTGCTGCTGTGTGCACAGCAGCGCACTGTGCACTGCTGCCCCCCCCCCCCCCGGCTGCTCGCTGCACTGCCACACGCACACACACAAACACGCACACATATATCTATATATATACAATATATATATATATATATATATATATATATATATATATATATATATACACACACACACTAACATATATACTTATGAACACACACACAAATGCACACACATTCACACATGTATATTTATATACACACTACAAATATATATATACACATATCTATGTATATATAAACACACACAAATATATATATATATATATATATATATATATATATATATATATATATATATATATATATATATATATATATATATATACACACACACACGCACACTTATACATATATATATATATATATATATATATATATATATATATATATATATATATATATATATATATATATATATATATACACAAACACTCACACTAATACACATATACACCTACACAAATATATGTATAGACACACATACATACACTCATACAAACATATCTATAAATATATA
>JAYESA010000811.1:0-85000 GCA_036927795.1 Iris macrosiphon
ATACACACACACACACACTCATAAATATATATATATATATATATATATATATATACACACACACAAACACTCACTCATACTCATACACACAAATATATATATACACACATACATATATAAATATACCTATATATATATATATATTTGTGTATGTGTGTATATATATATTTGTGTGTGTGAGTATGAGTGAGTGTTTGTGTGTATATATATATATATATATATATATATATATATATATATATATATATAACCACACACTCAAACACACGCTCATAAACACACACACAAGCTCACACACCCTCACACACACACTAACACACACACAATTACACACACATAAACATATATATAAACACATCTACAAATATATATATATATATATATATATATATATATATATATAAATATACCTATATAAACTCAACACACACAACACACAACAACGCACACAACACTCACCAACACGCGCCCAACGACCCCTACACGCACAAACACATAAATATATATAAAATATAATCCGAGAATTCTAGCACGTACTCTTCAAAGCTAACCCAATGCGCGCACAAGCCCGAAACTAAGAAACCATGCCGAAATGGCCGTTCGGTCATTTCGACGAACACGCGGTGTGCGATTCAAAAAACCTCCTGAAACGCAAACCAAACCAACTCGGATTCGGCCTAAAATTTACCCACGGGTTCTAAACGATGTCTAGATCCTAGAAAAAATGCTAACTCGTCGATTCTAGGCCCGTAGCAAAAACGCGTACGTACTTAGAACCGACGACGACGAAACACCGAAAATGCTCGAAACGCTCGTTTCTCCACGAAACGACTTCACGTGTCATAACAGAGACACACACTTACCCTCTAGACATCCGACAACATCCACCTAGGTCCGTCTAACCTAGGGCATCACCCAAAATTGGGCCAATTTCGGATTCCACCCAAAATTGACACAAACCTAATGTCAAAGTCTCCAAGCACAACCAAACTTGTTCCAACTTCCTCCCACGGGTAGGCTTAGGGTCTAGAAAGGTTCTAAACCACTAATTATACTACATAAAAATAATTAGCAAGAGGAAAGTTAGGGTTTACCTCTTGGGAGTTGGAATCCAAGGCCAAAGTCTCAAATTCCCTTGAAATCACATCCCTCAAGCTCCAAGCCTCCAAATCTAGCTGCCACACTAAGTCTAGGCTCTACCCACCTAGGTTGGAGAAGAATGTAGGGTTAGGGTTCACATTCATGGAGAATAGAAGAAGAAAGAGGAGAAATAGAGCACTTAGTTGAATGTGGGAAGAAGAAAGGAAGAAGAAAGAGTGGAGAAGAAGAAGAAGAAGAAGAAGAAGAATGAAGGAGTAATGAAGAAGAGGGGGGAGGGGCTGTGCTACTGGTCGGCTGGGAATGGTGGCTGTGGTTGATCGAGTCTCACACAAATAAAGGGGTTACAAAAATCCAAAAGACCAAAATGCCTTCCTTAACTTGGGTTTTGGGTTTGGGGTTCCAAAAGCACTCAAACTAACTCCCAATCTCTCCAACTAACCCACTAAAAATATAATAAATATTCTAAACCTAAAAATAGGTCTCACAAGGGTATGGGTTAGGTCGGACATGGGTCCACTAGGGTCTGACATGGGTCCAGGCTATCCAAAACCCTAAAATAATCAATAAAAAATAATACAATCACTAATTAAATATAAATACAATTAATTATAAATAATACACAATTAACCAAATTAAAATAAAAAAATACCCGGCTCAGGAAATGGGGTGGTGACAGTCATGGAAGACGTGGATCTCGTAGAGTCATAGAGGAAGTGGACTCTACGAAACTGCCAAAAGCGTGGGCTTGCTAGAGTAGTGGAAGACGTGGATATCGTTTGAACAAAGAAGATGTGACATCGCGGTTGGAGGACTCAACTTTAGATGTTCCGTAGGAACACGTGAGAGATGCTTGCTTCGTTTCGCCGATAGAGACTCGCGGAATTGTGCTATATTGTAAGGAGAGACATCCTTAGCATTTATGGTTAACTTTCCGGACGTGGCTGTCACTACCCCATTTCTAGGGCAGGATATTTTTTATTTTAATTTGGTAAATTACGTATTGATCATAAATATTTGTATTAATATTTAATTAGATGTATGTATTTATTTTTATTAGTTGTTTTAGTATTTTGGCTAGTCTGGACCCATGTCAGACCCTAGTGGACCCTTGTCACACCCAACCAACATCCTTGTCAGACTTATTTATTGGTTTAGAGTAGTCATTTATATTCTAATTAGTTAGTTGGAGTGATTAGGGTTTAGTTAGAATGTATTTGGAACCCCAAACCCAAACTCTAATTAGCATGACTTGTAGGAGGGGTATTTTAGACTTTGTACCTATATCTAACTCTAACCCTACTCTCCATGACATGCCCCCCCCCTCTTCCCCATTCATTCCATTCAATCACTTCTCCCTTTCGACTCTCTTTCTTCATTTCTCCTTTCTTTACTCCTCCAACCAATTTCAAGTAAGTTTCCTTCCCCATTTCTCTTTCCACCTCCAATCTTCACCCATATCTAACCCTAACATTTCATTTTTCTCTAACCTAGTTGTGTAGGAGTTGGGAGTAGAGCTTGGATTTGAGAGCTTGGAAGCTAGTTTGGAGCTTTCAGGGCTTTTTGAGAACTTTGGCCTTGGGATTCCAACTTCCAAGAGGTAAACCCTAATTTTTCCCTTTGAGATTACTCTAATATAGTGTAATTAGTTGTTTAGAATCTTCTTAGATCTTAGGGCTATCCATGGGAGGAAGTTAGAACTTGTTTGGATAGGTTTGGAGACTTTGACCAAGAGTTTTGTGTCAATTTCGGGTAAAATCCGAGATTGGCCCATTTTAAGAGTTGACCTAGGTTAGACGGACCTAGGTAGACGTGCTTGGGTGTCTTAATGGTAGGTTTATGTCCCCGTTCGGACACGCGAGATCGTATCATGGAGTTTTGGGCATTTTGGATGATTTGGGGGTTTTTCTTCTCCATGGGTTCCACGTGCATGTAAAATTTTGCCATGGACCTAGAATTGAAGATTTAGTATTTTTGTGAGATTCTAGACATCGATTAGAACTTGTGGATGAATTTTTGACCAATTTTGATTAGGTTTGGCATGCGTTTCGTGAGGTATCGCAAGCCATCCAAGTGTTCGTCGAAATGACCAAATGGCCATTTCGACTTGGTTTCTGGGTTTTGAGCTTGTGCGCGGGTTGGTTTAGCCTTAGGGAGTATGTATTAGGGTTTTCGAGTTTATAATTGTATATATATATGTATTTATATGTATATGGGTAAGTATGTGTGTATTAGTGTGTTTGGGGGTGAGTGTGTTTGAGTGTGTATAGGTGTGGTTGTGTGTTTGTTTGTGTGTAAGTGTGTGCCTATATATATATATATATATATATATATATATATATATATATGTGTGTGTGTGTGTGTGTGTGTGTGTGTGTGTGTGTGTATAGGTGTAGATGTATCTATATATGTATATGAGATATATATATGTATTGGTATTCATATGTATATGTGTGAGTATATATATATGTGTGTGTGTGTGTGTGTGTGTGTGTGTGTGTGTGTGTGGAGGTTTGAGTGTGTGAGTGTATGTATGAGAGTGTGAGGGTTTATATATAGAGATAGTGTGTGTGTGGGTTGATATATATATATGTATAGTGTGTGTGCGTTTATATATATATGTATGTGTGTAGTGTGTGTGAGTGTTGAGGATGGGAGTGAGTGAGTGAGTGAGTGAGATTAGAAGAGAGGAAGAGAGAGTGAGCTGAGAGAGGAAGAGAGAGATCGAGAGAGAGTGAGACAAATAGAGAGATAGGGAGAGGGAGAGGGAGCAGGAAGCAGCAGCAGCAGCAGCAGCAGTAGGTAGCAGCAGCAGCAGCAGGAGAAGGTAGCAGCAGCAACAGCAACAGCACAATAACATCCCCCCCAATAGCAAGGAAGAGAGAGAGAGATTTGTAAGTGTATATATAGTTATATATATAGATATATAGTTAGTATAGATAGATAGATAGGTTGAGATACGTAATAGGTAAATAGGTATCGGATTAGTATATATATATATATATATATATATATATATATATATATATATATATATATAAAAGCATCACTTATCCCATACACGGGCAAAAATCCAATACCTCGCCACGATAGAGAGATTTGTAAGTATTCCAGCTCCGATTCCCGTGCCCTCGCTGAACCAAACTTGACCCCGTCTTCACTGGTATGATCCTCACCTATCCCCCTTCAATATCTGTATGTTAGTTCATCTCGAACAGCGGGTAAACCTAGGCGAAAATCGACACCAAGTCGATGAAAAACTATGACTTTCTAAATTCCAGAAATTATGTTGCAACCACCCCTGTTCCCGGATTCGTGTCTCCCACCACAGAGATCCGAATCAAAATTTTCTTTTTGGTATGCGGAGACCACTTGACCTAGTTTAATTTCTGTTAATTAACATTAAATTATTACCTGCTGTATGTAGAATTAAATTCGTTGGAAAACCCCGAAAACATAATTTTTCCAGATTTCTAAAAGTTGTGAAACGGAGCGCGCCCCGCCAAACGGGACAACCCCGTCGTGTACCAAGTATACCAAAAGGTGCGCACGGTGTACCCGAACGTGTGAGAGTTCGCAGAAACTAATTTGGATGCGTGTGCGTGTCAGAATCAGTCCGTATCCGCGGACAATCCCCGTATCACAACTTTTGTGAAAGCCTTACGCATTTTGTGCACGCTCGTAAGAATGCGACAAAACTTGTGTCATTGGACTCATGGTATCATGCTGGTCCTGTGACCCAAGTTTCACGCGATTCTGAGACAGTTGACCAAGTCGTCTATTGGCGGACCCTACGGTTGACTTTTTAGGCAAAATTGTGTTCGGCTTACCGGAATCCACATTTGGACGTACCGTTGAGTTCGTACTGACATTTAGAATTTGTTTGACCTATAATTTGTTCCATTTAGAGACTGTTACCACTGGCACACTTTTCGGTGCAAAGTGGCCACAAGTGGAGCCCGCTTTGACCAAAAATTACTGTTTTGCCCCTGTGTCCAAATTGGACGAAAGGGGAGTATTTTCTCGCTATTTTGCTTATTCTGGGAACATTGGTGATATCTATTTCAGCATCCGGAGATATTTGTTCTGAGACCATACCTTATGGTCCTGTGTATTGGATATCTGGACGTTATATTTTTGTAGCTTCTTGCCAGGCAAGTATACCTTGCCTTATTGTACTATTTAAATTCTGTGTTATTATTTGCATATTTATATTATATAACTGTGTGCGTCCGAGAGAGACTCGGGTGCAGTAAACGAATGCGTTGACGTTAGGACTTGTGTCTGACCTAGTGTCTAGTAGACCCACCTAAAGTTGTGGAGTTATTGGTATGACTCACAGGCCTTGACACATTTCTTACACGTGTTGTGAGTCTTATATAGGACACGGACTTGTATATGTGGTTGGCCACCTGTACGTGTAGGTCGTGCGACGGATAGGGTATAACTGCTAATAGTGATGCATGTTAGAAGACTTAGCAGTTATTAGTAGGCGGAGCATAAACTATCGTGGTACGATGGTCCAATCCTTGTCTTTGTTTGGTTGTAAGGTTGGGCTATTGTTCTAACAATAGACTATGAGCCAGAGTTACGACGCCGCGGCATAGTAGCTAAGGCGTGTTGTGGATACAACATGTTTAGATCATTGGATGGAGAGGAAAACTAGTAGGCGTATGGGACACCCACTCCCTTTATTCATATTCCCCGTTCGACGGAATGGTATGGACGTTATACTATACAGATTCCCCGTTCTTTGGAGCGGTATGGACGTTATATTATGCAGATTCTCCGTTCTTCGGAGCGGTATGGATGTTGTACTATACAGATTCCTCGTTCTTCGGAGCGGTATAGACGTTATTATATTACAGTGCCCAGGTATAGGGGCATATGTGGCATATACTAGCCAGTTGTCACGATTGGTGAATTACGTCAGCATATGTTGAGCCTACACTTCCCATACACTCAAAGTTGTCCTCAAGTGGTATTTCACTTAGATGGTTAGGTCACCCTGGAGTTATTTATTCAGTATTTACTTTATGGCATGCTTCTATGTATCTTGTTATGTCCCTCTGAGGACCTGGTCCCTTTCTAGGTGTATTGTTCATAAATATTTGCAGGAGCACAGATCCGGACTGGCTACTTATATTGCGAGAGGTCTTCTCTTCGAGCCTCGTGATTGTTAGAGGTTGTATTTATATTGTATTTTATCTTGTTTATTCTTCATTCTAGTTCGGTAGTGGATTTGTTTCCATCCGACTGTCATCTTGAGATACTTTATATTGAGATCTAGTTCATAGATATTGATTATTTTCTTACATATAATTTTTGTGGATGAGATTTAGTTATGCCCTGCGATATATATATGTTTACCACTTATAAATTGTTATTCATATTACAGCGTACGTGTGTTATAGTTTCTATATATTGGAGTGCCATATTCATACGGCTGGCATGCTTACGTGTCCTGGTCCTACGTATTTTGGGACTGGGACGTGACATATTTTTAGTGGTGGCCCATGCAGGTCGAGAGCATATTGTCTCGGTTACGTTACTGTAACGAGAAAGCCTGTACCTAGGATTAAAGTATAGGATCTCATCCATAATTGACTATGATTCACACTCCTTTTAATCTGTTCTATTTAAATAATTGTATCCTGCTTGATTCATGTGGTTCCCTATTAGTTCCTTGAGTATAGTCCCTGCTAGAGTATAGGAATCCTTGTTGTTAGAATGATAATTAGGGTAACACACCTACTAAGAATACGACTAGAGTACTGACACATCACTATGTTTAGAATATTCAGTAAACCCTAGCATTCCCTATCTATAGGCTGGTTTACCATTATCCCTTGATATAATTATGAACGACTTGAGAGTAGTATAGGCTCTACTAGGGTTAGTTATAAATTTAACCAACTCTGTTTTACCCTAGCATTAAGGAACCAATAGAAACCCAAGATTTAACATTTGGACCAAACTTAAACTTTATAGTGAGATAGAATTTTAGAACTATGAATTTAGATTCTTGTCTTGGTATTAGCAGACAGCACCTAAGGAAACCTAGAGGAATGAATCTAACATTTCCCTTAATCATACCTCGAACACATATATTAGCATACCACCTCCCTTTAGGAAAACCATGATCTTACCTAGAGTCTTCCTATTTTAACTTTATATCTTGTCCCTCTGCAACCTTAGCGCTCGCTATTTGTGCGACAACTAATTAGGCTTTTGTAAACCTCCTGATTTTTCAAGAATTTTTAATTTGGATTTTTCACAAATTTTCTGGAATTTTCTAGGATTTTTTTATAATTAAAACCTAGGTATTTGGTAATTAAATGATTTTTACTTGCTGTTAATTGATGTTAAAATATTATAAAAATAATATTTTATGGTGTAAAATAAAAAACCGGACATAGGATAATTTTTCGGAAATTTATTGGACTCCGGAAACAGTTTTAAAGCCCTAGAAACTAAGTTGTAATTAAACCGAATTAAATCCTTAAATAAACCCGGTTCAATTGAACCAAACCAACCCAGACCCGGTTCAGTTGAACCGAACCCAGCCTTATTGGGTCGGTTGGATCTAAACCCGACCCGAAATCCTCAAACCCAAACCCGATCGAAATAAGTCAGAATCCAAATCGGATTCACTATTCCGATTAGGCGGCTCCCCCTATAAATAACCCTAGCTTCGCCGGAACCCTAATTTTCTCCCCTCTCCTCCGCCTACCCCCGGCTGCCCTAGCTCGCCGGAACCCTAGCCGCAGCGCCTCAATATCCCTCATCCTCCTCCTCCAGAATCCCCTCGCCGTCGAACCTCTCCCCTCATCGACCCTCCACCCACACGACTTTGCCTTGCCAACCCCTCCGGCAGCCCGCCTCCACCGCGCAGCCCGCTGTCAGAACCGCTCCGCTCCGCCTTCAAACCTCCCCGAGCCCCTCGTCGTCTCCTCCGCCCGGACACCCCCGCTGCCCCGTCACCTTCCTCCTCCATAACTTCTTCCCCCGAGCTCTGCCTAACCCCTCTACCTCCTCCCCTCGACTTCACCACGAGCCACCACGACCCACTCTCCTTCCTCCCTACTGCCAGCCGACCGGAGACCCTAACGCCTGAACCGTAACTCCCCTGACGAGTCCTAACTTCCTTCTCCACCTCGTTGTCCTCCTCCGGCGCTGCCCTGAGCCGCCTCCGCCGTGTTCGCCAACAGCAGCCTCTGACCCGGATACAACAGAGCCCCTAAACCCTAAACCTAGCCAGGACACGGCCCGGACACGACTCAGCTAGTGTCGAGACAATGCGGACACGAGTAATTTAGATTTCACGGAGCCCTGTTCAGGTAACCCGTTCTCTCTCCTCGTTGCCCCATTTTTGGTTCCGTCGGTTGTGTCGAATAGACTGTATAACCCCCTCGATGCCCGTGCAACCCGCTCGGTATGTCGCGTCCTATGGTGATCGCAAACCGCGATCCAAAAATAGGAAAAACAATACCCTGTTTTACCCCGGAACTGAGTGCGCCCCGCCAAACGGGACAACTTGGTCGCGTACGGTCTTCACCAAAATGTGCGCGCCGTTGATACGGACGTGCAGGATTTCGCAGAAGTTGATTTGGATGTGCGTACACACCGGAATCAACGCGTATCCGCCGACAACGCCCCGTATCTGTCTATTCTGGAATACATTGTAACTTTGTGTACACAGGTCGGATCGAGACAAAATTTGTGCCATCGGACTCGTAGCAATACGCTAGTCCTGTGACCCAAGTTTGGTTTGATTCTAAAAACGTTGATAAAATTGCGTATCGTGGGTCCCGCGGCTCCACTTGACGGGCGATTTTGTTATCGGCTCATTGGAATCCAATTCTGAAAGTTTCGTTAGGTTTGTATCATCGTTTCTAACTTGTTGACACTAAGTTTGACAAATTTGGAGATCTTTGACCCTGACACGCTTTTCGGTGCAAGTGGCCCACATGTGGACCCCGCTTTGACCCAGAAATATCATTTTTGCCCCTGTGTCCAAATTGGACTCAAGGAGAGGCATTTCTAGCTATTTGATATTTTTTGAATCTAATGGTGATGTTTATTTCAGCAACCGGAGTAGTACCTGCAAATCACATTGAGACCAGAGCTAGAGTTGGATTCAGAACCCCAGGCAAGTGTACCTTGCCAAAACTTGCAGTCCTTGTTACTTATTTCCTTGGCTTATATATATTGTGATTCATGCTTGACCTAGGACCGTGTGACTTTACTTAGCGTCCGGTTAATAGTCGGGTGCCAACACCGTACGCGGCGTTGTGTATTGTCATATAGACATGGATACCGAGACCCTATATTTCTCGTACTTGTCTTATCAAGTACATCATAACCCAGGACACCTGACACTATTCATAAGACAGAATCTTTCTGAGATATTCATGGTGATTCTGTATAGGATACAGGTTTTATGACATAGACATTATATGACTTGTTGCATTATATATGATCTTGCGTGACATGGACATTGGGCCTCATGGACATGAGACGTATGATTACATTGGGTGGAAAGAGATACACAGGCTACAGGTTGACTATATTGTGCCGGCGTCTCAGTCTTTCGCTGAGCAAGACGACCACATGATATCACTGCTACCCGGCTCCGCTACAGAGAGCTTGTAGTGGTTTCAGCCTGAGTTCTAGTGCTGCTCTCATCTTGCATATCACTTAGCTGGTTATTTAGTGTTTTCCTATTGTTTCATTTATTGCTGGAGAGACACACAGGCTACAGGTTGACTATATTATGCCGGCGTCTCAGTCTCTCTCCGAGCTAGACAACTACATGATATCACTGCTACCGGCTCCCCTACACAGAGCTTGTAATAGTCTCAGCCTGAGTACTGGAGATGTTCTCACCTGCATTTCACATAGATGGTTTTATATTTACCCTATTTATTCATTTATTCTATTTTACTACATTGTTATGGCTTGTATTATCTGTACCTTGCTATGTCCCCTGAGGACCTGGATCCGAATTATGTCCCCAGGATTAGTAGAGGAGATCCACCCAGAGTTATACAGTACAGGAGCATTAGCAGGAGTAGGAGCAGACACTAGAGCAGTACCAGATCCATTAGACGATTGATCACCGAGGTTATCTTCTGAGTATATAATATTCCATACTCAGTATTGGTTGTAGTTATCTTTATTCTTGTATCTTGACAGATGTATCAGACTCATTATAGGGTTATTCTCCGAGTTTATATTTGATTGAGATTGATCTTGCTTTATGATTCTGATATTGTTATATTAATATTTGTGGATGAGATTAGTATATCTAGACCCTTATTGTTGTACTACAGCTTAAGTACGCCCTGGTGGATCTATTAAATTGGGTTTATCCATCAGTGTGTGCTGTTGGCCATTACCACGTGTCTAGTCCCTCGATATTTTGGGACTGGGCGTGACATGGTTTTTGTGGTGGCCCATGCAGGTCAACGACTAAATTGCTCAGTTTCAACTTAGGGACCGAGCAAGCCTGCAATAAGAATAGGATAAGTTTTTTTGAATCTATCCACTTGTTTGAATCATTCTTAACATCTATATCGGATTCAAATTAATTTCTTGACTTGCATCCTGCCTCGATTCCTGTGCACCTCTTATTGTTTATTTTGGTTGTTACTCTAAATTTTTTTACGTGATTGGTAATTAGAACTTGACAGTTTAAGCTATTATTGTAGATTATGACCTAATGATTATCCCTTAGCTTTAAGTCGCGTAATTAGTACCCCCACCTCGATACAAGTTAGATCCCTTACCCTTGATGGCCAGTAACTCTTCTATCCTCACTATCGACACTTATTCTATAAGCACTAAGACTAAGGCTTAAGACGACCATGACCTATGTAATATAGGAGGATACCCTAATAGGTACCAAGACCCCTTCTCGTAGACCTTAACAAGAGTTACCACGGTATCCTTAAGACAATTTCAGTATTAGTTTATTATTTTAAGATGAGTAGTATGCCTCACAACATAGTACTACCTAGCCCTATTGACCCATTGATAAAGTGAACTAGGGTGACACAACTTTGGACTTGCGTAAGAAGATAGTGTTTATTCAGACTGTAGAATTTAGAGGTCCTTGCCCCTATTGGGTCGACTAGCGACTTAGACAAGGAGGTTGTATGAAGACTGTAGAGATTGTGTAGTCTTTATTTATTACTGCTTATTTTGTTTTTGTCTTTGTGAACTTGAATTAATTTTGTAGCTCCTTTCATCATCATCTAGCGTACTTATAACTGTTGTACTACCCTGACTTATGCTGCTATTATAGCCTAGTTTTGCAAGCTTATTCTTCTATCGAGCTTGTTCATGATACATGTATTAGTGGATGCATACATTAATATATTTCAGAATCAATGTATTAAGGTCTAGCTAACCTTAGTGCGCTTGATTCGCCCTTCGCAATACTACTTTACGTGGGTTGAGATATATAGCGATTAGTAGACGAATGTACTTGCCCTCTAGACATGTCTGAGCGTATCGTATCGGTTACATAACTGTACTAATACGAGCATGTGAACAAAGAATTACCAGAATAGGATTTCAATCCACAACTGCTTAACAATTCCCATTTGAATTCTTTAAACGCCTTGTGTAAACCCCCTCACCAAAAATAGATATTTTGTGTGTATTTTATATTATTATATTTATTATAGATAATAACTTCTTTAGAGTATTCTCTTAGTTAATTAGAAAATAAATTTCTTGATATATTTACTTACATAAATATTTATTTAGAATTATTTTAGGTTATTTTAGATTTTTGGAGATTTTTTTAGAATTTTTTTGGTAATTAAAACTTAGGAAACATAAATTTCTAGGATTTTTATGATTTACTATACGACCATACTTGTATGTTGTTCCTACCAAATATTTATTTTAGTTTAAAATATTTAATTATATTTTTCTGTAATTTATTTAGAATTTTAAGAAATTTATTTAGATTTTTAAAATTATTTAGGATTTATTTGGATATATATAGTCTTAATATTAGATAGATGCTAATTTAGTGTAAATAGATATTAATAAGATTTTATAAATTATTTGTATTATCTTTAATTATATTTAAGATTATAAATCATTGAGATAAATTCAAACTCTATTTTAAATTAATTCAAATCCTGAACCTACTAGGAAAGCAACTTCGTGCATATCCTATCCTTATTTAAATTCATCATAATTCTATCCAAATTAACCAATCCTAGTCGTATTTAATTAAGTAGTGTCCACCATTATAAATACCTCATCTTTCATATTTTTTTTCCCCAAATTCCTCTCTTTTTCGTCCAAAAATAGTCAAAATTCGTCATAAATTCAGCCTCATTTTCTACTAGTTATGACGAATTAAAAAGACGATATCTCCTAGCTCCGGACTCCAAATGCGCTCCAGTTTTTTTTGTTAGAACTATATCAAGGTTAGTTTTCTAAATATATAAATTATTTTAATAATTTTAGAAGCTATTTTTCCAGAATATTCTGAAAGTGTCAGCTGTTCGAAATCAGACGTATTTTGGTATTTTTGAGATTTCGGGAAATTCCGAACTCAGAATTATGAACCGTTTGAAGTTTCGGAAAGCTAACATGATGAACTTCTAGAAAAGTATTTTTATAGAATTTAAAATATAAGTTTATTCTACTATAAAATTTGTGCAACGTAGACGTAAATAGAAAACCACCAAAAACTATCATTTGTGCGCCCTTGTGGACATAACTCTTTACCGACTTATGATTTTATGAAACTGTTGATTCTGGTATTCATGTAGTATTAAAATCTATAGGATTCCATTCACAAATCTAGGATTTGAGTTGGTTGACTTTTTGGTCAACGGATTGCCTTGATTTGCGTGTCATGGATCACAAATCCTTAAAGTTGACTTTCTTTGGACCAAAATTAGAGCTTAACAATAAAATCATATTATAATAAAATTAAAATACTAATTTAGGTTATTTTATTCAGAGTTAAAATAGATTTAAATAGCAAAAACTATTCACCCACTTTTGTAACCTAACTTGTTTAATTTATGTGACGGGTAGATCGGACGACGCCTTGAGTTGGGGCTTTATCCTTTTCAGACCAGGCAAGATACCTTGCCAAATTGCTTACAGTATTTTACATGCTTAGTATATTTCTTTATATTTATTGCATTTTTGTTTATTTATTGCATGTGTATTTTCTTTCAGTCATACTATATATTAGATATGTTGACACACACATGGCACCTAGTATCATGAGAGGACAATCATTAGGCGTATGGGCTTTTATCCACTCTGGTAAACCATAGTATATAGTTCACACTACGGACGTGTGTCACGCTGGTCGCTACCCCCGCGGTATGTCGATTTCTGGAGTCTCGCTAGTCGCTACCCCCACGGTATGTCGATTTCTGATGTCCATTGACGTGTGTGTGAGATGTAAGGTAGATCGAGTAGTCTACCCTCGCCCATACATCAAAAATTTGTCCTCATTTGCATTCATATAGATTGTCTTATATAGCGTACTTATTTATTTTCAAATTATATGCATGTTTACTGTATTCAAATTGGCTCGCTTATATGTATCTTGTTACGTCCCTCTGAGGACCTGGTCCTCTGCTAGGTGTATCTGTTCTTGAGTATTTATAGGAGCGCAGATTCGGATGGTTACATATGTTTCGAGGATGTCTTCTCTCCGAGCCCATGATTGTTAGCTGGTATTCCTATATTGTATTTATTGGGTTGTACTTTTCCATTCGAGTTGGTAGTGGATTTGTTTCCATCCAACTATCATCCTTAGATACTTATATTGAGATCTAGTTTCATAGATACTTGTTATTTATTTATATTGATTTTCTGTGGATGAGATTTAGATTATACCCTGTGACTTGTGATAGATTTATACCACTTGTGGATTGATATTCATATTACAGCGTACGTGTAGATTTTGGTTTCCATATATTGGAGTTACCATATCCATATGGCTGGCATGCTTACGTGTTCCTAGTCCTACGTATTTTAGGACTAGGACATGACATGTTTTTGTGGTGGCCCATGCAGGTCGAGAGCATATTGTCTCGGTTACGTTACTGTACCGAGCAAGCCTACACATAGGATTAGAATATAGGATCTCATCCACTTAATTATTACCTTCCTTGATTTTATTTCGCATTCTCATTTGATTGCTTGTATTGCATCTTGCTTGATCCCTTCTCAACGTCAATCTTTCTTTCGTGCTTGATAGGGGTTAGGAAGGTGCCTTGTACCAGGTATATACACTATATTATTTAAATATACTATTAGTTAAATTATTGTAAGTTGGATAGTATGTCTCATAACCTAGTAACACATAGTCCTATTGCCCCATTAATAAAGTGTAATTGAATGATGTTCAACTATAGGTTTGCATAAGAAGATAGTGTTTATCTAGACTATAGAACTTTAGTTTTTATCTAGACTGTAGAACTTAGAGGCCCATACACCAATTTGGTTAACTTTAGACTTAGACAAGAGATTAGTATGGCAACTGTAGAGGCACAACACCGATCTTCTTGGTGAACTTAGATTGTTATGTACCTTCCTCCATCATAATCAAGCGTACTTATATTTTTACTACCTCGACTTATACTGTTATTATAGCCTAGTTTTGCAAGCTTATCCTTTTATTGAGCTTGTTCATGACACATGTATTATAGGGGGCACACACTAATACATTGTCTAAATCAGAATCGGTGTATTATGGTCTGATCAACCTAGTGCACTTGATTCGCTCTTTATATCACTACTTTATGTGGATTGAGATATAGTTGACTCAACTTGTTAGACGAATATACTTGCCCTATAGACTGGTCATAGCATATCATGTCAGGTACGTAACTGTTCTGATATGAACATGCATATAGGAATTTACCAAAATAAAAATTCAATCCACAACTGCCTTGACAACTCCCTTTCAAAATTCTTTAATCCCTTTGAATCCCGTACTTGTATTATATCACCTCCTCCTTGAACTCTTTATTGTTGTTTTCCGTCTTCCCCTATTTCGGAAAGACGAACGTTCGTGCTTAGTATAAGTTTGATACATGAATAGTACTAGATATACCCCATAGGCCAAGCACTCATGATGACAAACAAGAGAGCGCGACCATAGGAAGCCGAAGATACAGGTATGACCTTAGTTATATGTGTCATTGCATACTCATGATCCCCTTTATGATACGAGATCTTAGGTGCATAGTAGACGTAGAATTATATAGGTATTGGTTTAGCAGTTATGAGGATATACTGATATTTTACCCAGATGGCATACACGCGATGCTAATAGATGACGCGAGTAGCAGTAGTAGTATTCTTTTTCTATCACTATCTCGCCCCCTTGGGTGGCTCATCTTCTCTTCTCTATCCATTCATTATCTCGTACTTAATTTTCCCTATCGTAGTTACATCTTTTTCGTGCCAACATGAATTGTTGGTCTACTTCGACCCCATCCATAGTTTTGTTAGTTAAAATATAAATGGTTTAGTAGATGATTAATAACTAAAGGATGAGTTCTTAATAATAACCCTTATGTATATGACCTATAGCAATATTTGTATCCTCTTATTATTTTAAAAACCATGTATAGCATCCCTTAGGCTAATAGGAATTTGTTAGACTATTTGAACTAGTTTATACTTTTAATAGTTTTATAAGTTAGTCAAGACTTTAACTGTTGCCCAAAAACTTAGACTATGCCTAGGAAAGAATTGAAGGCAGTTGTTACGAACTGACAACTATGAAAAATCGCTAGCAAAGTAGCGACAACTGCAGCTAGACCGTTGTAATAAAGTAGTCAAATTATTTGCAGACATATTGGTCAGGTGGCATGGCAGTATTAGACTACGATACTTGACGGTTACAAAAAAAAATCATGGTTGTGAGATTCAAGACAAGTACCCCAAGATTCTTGACCCAATAAATATATTCGTCTTACAAACTAGACAATAGCCTCAAGAGACTGTGACTACTAGTATAACTTTTGTAAGTTGGATAGTGTAGACGAGTTAGAGGATAATAGGATAGTGTATGGACAATAAATGAGGAGTGTTAGAATGACAGACCATGACTTTTAGGAAGCACTGCTAGATAGCTATGTAGTGTAATAGCTATAGAGATTATTATGAATATGGGTTAGTGTCAATTTCGAGGATAAAATTTTTGTAAGTTGGGTAGATTGTAAACCCCCTCACCAAAAATAGATATTTATGTGTATTTTATATTATTATATTTATTATAGATATTAAATTTTTTTAGAGTATTCTCTTAGTTAATTAGAAAATAAATTTCTTGATATATTTACTTACAAAAATATTTATTTAGAATTATTTTAGGTTATTTTAGATTTTTGGAGATTTTTCTAGAATTTTTTGTAATTAAAACTTAGGAAACATAAATTTTTAGGACTTTTATGATTTACTATACGACCATACTTGCATATTGTTCTTACCAAATATTTATTTTAGTTTAAAATATTTAATTATATTTTTCTGTAATTTATTTAGAATTTTAAGAAATTTATTTAGATTTTTTAAATTATTTAGGATTTATTTGGATATATATAGTCTTAATATTAGATAGATGCTAATTTAGTGTTAATAGATATTAATAAGATTTTATAAATTATTTGTATTATCTTTAATTATATTTAAGATTATAAATTATTGAGATAAATTCAAACTCTATTTTAAATTAATTCAAATCCTGAACCTACTAGGAAAGCAACTTCGTGCATATCCTATCCTTATTTAAATTCATCATAATTTTATCCAAATTAACCGATCCTAGTCGTATTTAATTAAGTAGTGTCCACCATTATAAATACCTCATTCTTCATATTTTTTTTTCCCAAATTCCTCTCTTTTTTGTCCAAAAATAGTCAAAATTTGTCATAAATTCAGCCTCATTTTCTACTAGTTATGACGAATTAAAAAGACGATATCTCCTAGCTCCGGACTCCAAACGCGCCCCAGTTTTTTTTGTTATAACTATATCAAGGTTAGTTTTCTAAATATATAAATTATTTTAATAATTTTAGAACCTATTTTTTCAGAATATTCTGAAAGTGTCAGCTGTTCGAAATCAGACGCATTTTGGTATTTTTGAGATTTCGGGAAATTTCGAACTCAGAATTATGAACCGTTTGAAGTTTTGGAAAGCTAACATGATGAACTTCCAGAAAAGTATTTTCAGAATTTAAAATATAAGTTTATTCTACTGTAAAATTTGTGCAACGTAGACGTAAATAAAAAACCGCCAAAAACTATCATTTGTGCGCCCTTGTAACTCTTTACCGACTTGTGATTTTATGAAACCGTTGATTCTGGTGTTTATGTAGTATTAAAATCTATAAGATTCCATTCACAAATCTAGGATTTGAGTTGGTTGACTTTTTGGTCAACGGATTGCCTCAATTTGCGTGTCATGGATCACAAATCCTTAAAGTTGACTTTCTTTGGACCAAAATTAGAGCTTAACAATAAAATCAGGTTATAATAAGATTAGAATACCAATTTAGGTTATTTTATTCAGAGTTAAAATAGATTAAAATAGCAAAAACTATTCACCCACTTTTGTAACCTAACTTGTTTAATTTATGAGACGGGTAGATCGGACGACGCCTTGAGTTGGGACTTCATCCTTTTCAGACCAGGCAAGATACCTTGCCAAATTGCTTACAGTATTTTGCATGCTTAGTATATTTCTTTATATTTATTGTATTTCTGTTTATTTATTGCATGTGTAGTTTATTTCAGTCATACTATATATTAGATATGTTGACACACACATGGCACCTAGTATCATGAGAGAACAATCATTAGGCGTATAGACTTTTAACCACTCTGGTAAACCGTAGTATATAGTTCGCACTACGGGCGTGTGTCACGCTGGTCGCTACCCCCGCGGTATATCGATTTCTGGAGTCTCGCTGGTCGCTACCCCCGCGGTATGTCAATTTCTGATGTCCATTGACGTGTGTGTGAGTTATGAGGTAGATCGAGTAGCCTACCCTTGCCCATACATCGAAAAGTTGTCCTCATTTGCATTCATATCAGCATACTTATATATTTTCTACCTATTTTGCATGTTTACTGTATTCAAATTGGCTTGCTTCTATGTATCTTGTTACGTCCCTCTGAGGACCTAGCCCTTCCAGGTGTATCTGTTCTTGAGTATTTGCAGGAGCACAGATTTGGATGGTTACATATGTTTCGAGGATGTCTTCTCTTCGAGCACGTGGTTGTTAGCTGGTATTCTTATATTATGTTTCCATTCGAGTTGGTAGTGGATTTATTTTCATCCAACTATCATCTTTAGATACTTCTTATTGAGATCTAGTTATATAGATGTTGGTTATTTATTTATATTGATTTTTATGGATGAGATTTAGATTGTACCCTATGACTTGTGATATATATTTATACCACTTGTGGATTGATATTCATATTACAGCGTACGTGTGGATTTTGGTTTACATATATTGGAGTTGCCATATCCATACGGCTGGCATGCTTACGTGTTCCTAGTCCTACGTATTTTGGGACTGGGGCATGACACCCTGATCCCGATACTTCTATTATATTACCTCACCCTTGAACTCTTTATTATTGATCTCCATCTTCCCTTATTTCGGAAAGATGAAACCTCGTGCTTGGTATAAGTTTGATATGTAGATAGTACTAGATATACCCCACAGGCCGGTCGCATTGTTTGATGACCCTTTTATAAATGATTAAGGGAATATCATAGGAGATATGTTTGGTGTTAAAAACTTTGAGGACTCAATAACATGATTAAATAATTTGGGGCATAGCTTTCTTAGATGTATCGCCTTAGATGATAGATGGATAAATTCTAAGTTGGGTAGAGACCGCAATGTTCACCTGAGAGGAATTCTTTAGACTATAATCAAGTGAGATTTGATAGAGAGACCCTACCGTATTTCAATTTCGAGGACAAAATTTTTATAAGTTGGGTAGATTGTAAACCCCCTGATTTTTCAAGAATTTTTTATTTGGATTTTTCACAATTTTTTTGGATTTTTCTGAGATTTTTCTATAATTAAAACCTAGGTATTTGGTAATTAAATAATTTTTAATTTGCTATTAATTGATGTTAAAATATTATAGAAATAATATTTTATGGTGTAAAATAGAAAACCGGATATAGGATAATTTTTTGGGAATTTATTGGACTCCGGAAACAGTTTTAAAGCCCTAGAAACTAAGTTATAATTAAACCGAATTAAACCCTTAAATAAACCCGGTTCAATTGAACCAAACCAACCCAAACCAACCCAGACCCGGTTCAGTTGAACCGAACCCAGCCTTATTGGGTCGGGTCGGATCTAAACCCGACCCGAAACCCTCAGACCCAAACCCGATCGAAACAAGTCGGAATCCAAATCGGATTCACTGTTCCGATTAGGCGGCTCCCCCTATAAATAACCCTAGCTTCGCCGGAACCCTAATTTCCTCCCCTCTCCTCCGCCTACCCCCGGCTGCCCTAGCTCACCGGAACCCTAGCCGCAGCGCCTCAATCTCCCTTATCCTCCTCATCCAGAATCCCCTTGCCATCGAACCTCTCCCCTCATCGACCCTCCACCCACACGACTCTGCCTCGCCAACCCCTCCGGCAGCCCGAAGCGAGTAAGTGATTTATAGTTATCCGTTTTTAGTCTTGTTATAATTCGTGCCTATTGGTTCGTGACCTCAGCCCCAACCTAGTAATTTGCAACTTGTAATCATAACCTGGTTTTCCTAAATAGTTATAGTTTTAACTAGATTTTCCTGGAAAGTGTATAACTTTCAATTTGTTAGGGAAACGGTATTCCCTAAGTATCTTGTGATGTGTTTTCAAACGATGCTTGCGACCGTGTCATCTCTGCTGACCGGTTATTCTTTGATTGCGAGGACGCAATCCTCTTAAGGGGGGTATATTGTAAACCCCCTGAATTTTCAAAATTTTAAAACTGGAATTTTTCACAATTTTCTGGAATTTTCTGGGATTTTTCTGTAATTTAAAAACAGGGTTTTAATTATTCAATAATTTTTAATTAATATTAAACAGTATTAAAATATTATGAAAATAATATTTTTGGATGTAAAATGAAAAACTGGACTTAGGGCAATTTTTCTAGAATTTATCGGACCCCGGACCTATTTTTAAATGCCTGAAAACTATTTAATTAATTAATTAATTATTTAATTATTTATTTTACTGATTAATAATATTATTAATATTATTATTATTATTTACCCGGCACGCGGCCCGTTGGGCCGGCCCAGCCCAACAGACCCAGCCCAACTACCCACCGGGTCGGGTCGGATCCGCCGCCGCCCGACCCGAACCCGCCGACCCGCACCCTACGACCCAGCCCCCGTCCCCGCGTTTCCCGCCGCCTCCGCCGCGTTCTCCGCCCGCTCCGGCGCCCACGTCCACCCCCGACCTCCGCCTCCCCCGCCACGACCCACTCCCCTCCGCCGCCTATAAAACCCCGATCCCCCGGCCAGCACCCCACGACCCAGCCTCCACGCCCCGCCCTCCGCCGCTGCTCAGCTACGCCGGACCGCTCCGCCTCGCCGCTGCGCCCTCCGCCGGACCTCCTCGCCGCAGACCCTCCGCGCTCCGCCGCTCGCTCCTCCCTCCTCCTCTCCTCAGCTCACAGCAGCAGCCGCAGCGGCAACAGCGCCGCCTCCGCCGCTCGCCGTCGCCGCCCCTCGCCTGAGCCGCCGCAGCCCGGCCGCCCTCAGCCGCCCCTGTCGCCGGCCAGTGCACAGTAAACCCTAACCCTAATTTTGAATCCCCTGTGTCCAACACGAGTCGAACACGTGTCGGACACGATTTGGCCCTGGTTTTCGGGTCCCCTTCAGGTGCGTGTAACTTTTTATTCGTAGCTCCGTTTTCGATTCCGCAAATTGCGTTGCGAAGCCTGTATGACCCTCTCGGTGTCCGGATAAACTGTTCGGGGCATCGCGTCCTGTGGTGATCGCACACCGCGATCCAAAAACAGGGAAAACCAGACCCCGTCTCACCCTAACTTGGTGTACACACGTCGGATCGAGACGAAACTTGCGCCATCGGACTCGTAGCAATACGCTGGTCCTGTGAGCCAAGTTTGGTTCGATTCTGAGAACGTTGACGAAATCGCGTGTCGTGGGCCCCACAGGCCCCGCTCGACGGGCAATTTTGTGTTCGGCTCATCGGAATCCAATTCTGGAAGTTCCGTTGGGTTCGTATCAGCGTTCCTGACCTGTTGACACTAAGTTTGGGAATTTGGAGACCTTTGACCCTGACGCGTTTTTCGGTGCAAAGCGGCCCACATGTGGATCCCGTTTTGACCCGAAATTGTCGTTTCTGCCCTTGTCTCCAAATTGGAACCAAGGACAGGCGTTTCTAGCTGATTGATATTTTCTGGATCTGATGGTGATGTTTGTTTCAGCAACCGGAGTACCGCCTGCAATTCCCGCCGAAGTCAGAACTGTAAACATAGCCAGAACCACAGGCAAGTGTACCTCGCCAAAACTTGCATTCTTGCTAAATAATTTCTGGACTTAGTTATACATCAGAGGGCAAGTATACATTGCCAAACCCTGCAGCTTGCTATATATTTTCTTGGTTTAATTTTGCAACAGTAGGAACATAAAGTTTGTCAATCCTCAGATATTTCTGGTTATAGTGTTTTACTTGATTTCTGGTAGATTCCCATGTAACTTGTTTAACTGCTTAACCCAGAACACCTGACACTATTCATGTGACGGAATTACCTGACATATACTGGGTGATTCCGTATAGGTTACATTTTCATGTCATTTCCCGTTTAAATGCTTAGATTCTAGCCTGACTTATTGCATTAGTTCAATCTTGCGTGACTTGTACCTGATATATTCTGGAACTGTGACGTGAGATTTCATGGGGTGGGGAGAGTATTGTCATATCAAGGCTGAATATAATATAATATAAATACTTATATCTGGCGGTGCCTTAGACTCTGATACAGAGCTTTGGTTCCTTACTGGCTCCTCGAGAAAATACTGCTATGGTTTCTTCGACACTGATCCTGTAGTAGTCAGCCTGAGTATGACTAAACTCTCACATGCATATCACTAGCTGGTTTATATATTTACCCTGCTGTCTATTTTATTGCTGCACTGTATATATTTTGGCTTGTATTTCTGTACCTTGTTATGTCCCCTGAGGACCTGGAATGGACTATGTCCCCAGGTATAGCCGAGGAGAACTTCCCCGAGGTGTACGGTACAGGAGCACTCCTTGGAACAGAACCCAGAACCGAGGACGAGATAGTGGCCGAAGACTTCACCTGAGCACCGGCATCAGCTACACAGTATTTCCTTTTCAGCATTTTATTTCCAGTCTATGTTTCCTTAATTGTAACAGACTAATTCTCGGAGTTGTTTCCCGAGATAATCTTATTTATTGCTTATTTATTTCTATTTGCATTATTTCTGGCATTACTCTGTATTTATTCTGTGGATGAGATTAGAAATACCTGAGACTTGTACTTAGTACTGCTAGACTACAGCTTAAGCATGCCCTGATGGATCCATTAAATTGGGTTGTCCATCGGTGCGTGCTGCTGGCCATTGCTCACGTGCTCAGTCCCTCGTCATTTTGGGACTGGGGCGTGACATCTGACCCAGACACAATAGAGCCCCTAAACCCTAAACCTAGCCAGGACACGGCTCGGACACGACTCAGCTCGTGTCGAGATGACGCGGACACGAGTAATTCAGATTTCACAGAGCCCTGTTCAGGTAACCCGTTCTCTCTCCTCGTTGCCCCATTTTTGGTTTCGTCAGTTGTGTCGCGTAGACTATATAACCCCCTCGATGCCTGTGCAACCCGCTCAGTGCGTCGCGTCCTGTGGTGATCGCAAACCGCGATCCAAAAATAGGAAAAATAATGCCCTGTTTCACCCCGGAACTGAGTGCGCCCAGCCAAACGGGATGACTTAGTCGCGTGCGGTCTTCACCGAAATATGCGCACCGTTGATACGGATGTGCGAGATTTTGCAGAAGTTGATTTGGATGTACACGCACACCAAAATCAACGCGTATCCGCCGACAACGCCCCGTATCTGTCTATTCTGGAACATATTGTAACTTTGTGTACACACGTCCGATCGAGACGAAACTTGTGCCATCGGACTCATAGCAATACGCTAGTCCTGTGGCCCAAGTTTGGTTCGATTCTGAGAACGTTGACAAAATTGCGTATCGTGGGCCCCGCGGCTCCACTTGACGGGCGATTTTGTGATCGGCTCATCGGAATCCAATTTTGGAAGTTTCGTTGGGTTCGTATCATCGTTCCAGACTTGTTGACACTAAGTTTGACGAATTTGGAGACCTTTGACCCTGACACGCTTATCGGTGTAAGGTGGCCCACATGTGGACCCCGCTTTAACCCGGAAATATCATTTTTGCCCCTGTGTCCAAATTGGACTCAAGGACAGGCGTTTCTAGCTATTTGATATTTTCTGAATCTAATGGTGATGTTTACTTCAGCAACCAGAGTAGTACCTGCAAATCACACTGAGACCAGAGCTACAGTTGGATCCAGAACCCCAGGCAAGTGTACCTTGCCAAAACTTGCAGTCCTTGTTACTTATTTCCTTGGCTTATATATATATATATATATATATATATATATATATATATATATATATTGTGGTTCATGCTTGACCTAAGACCGTGTGACTTTACTTAGCGTCCGGTTAATAGTCGGGTGCCAACACCGTACGCGGCGTTGTATATTATCATCTAGACATGGATACCGAGATCCTATATTTCTCGTACTTGTCTTATCAAGTACATCATAACCCGGGACACCTGACACTATTCATGAGACAGAATCTTTCTGAGATATTCATGGTGATTCTGTATAGGATACAGGTTTTATGACATAGACATTATATTCCTAGACATTATATGACTTGTTGTATTAGATATGATCTTGCGTGACATGGACATGGGGCCTCATGGACATGAGACGTATGATTACATTGGGTGGGGAGAGACACACAGGCTACAGGTTGACTATATTGTGCCGGCGTCTCAGTCTTTCGCTGAGCTAGACGACCACATGATATCACTGCTACCGGCTCCGCTACACAGAGCTTGTAGTGGTTTCAGCCTGAGTTCTAGTGCTGCTCTCATCTTGCATATCACTTAGCTGGTTATTTAGTATTTTCCTATTGTTTCATTTATTGCTGGAGAGACACACAGGCTACAGGTTGACTATATTATGCCGGCGTCTCAGTCTCTCTCCGAGCTAGACAACTACATGATATCACTGCTACCGGCTCCCCTACACAGAGCTTGTAGTAGTCTCAGCCTGAGTACTGGAGATGTTCTCACCTGCATTTCACATAGATGGTTATATATTTACCCTATTTATTCATTTATTCTATTTTACTACATTGTTATGGCTTGTATTATCTGTATCTTGCTATGTCCCCTGAGGACCTGGATCCGAATTATGTCCCCAGGATTAGTAGAGGAGATCCACCCAGAGTTATACAGTACAGGAGCATTAGCAGGAGCAGGAGCAGACACTGGAGCAGTACCAGATCCATTAGACGATTGATCACCGAGGTTATCTTCTGAGTATATAATATTCCATACTCAGTATTGGTTGTAGTTATCTTTATTCTTGTATCTTGACAGATGTATCAGACTCATTATAGGGTTATTCCCCGAGTTTATATTTGATTGAGATTGATCTTGCTTTATGATTCTGATATTGTTATATTCATATCTGTGGATGAGATTAGTATATCTAGACCCTTATTGTTGTACTACAGCTTAAGTACGCCCTGGTGGATCTATTAAATTAGGTTTGTCCATCAGTGTGTGCTGCTGGCCATTGCCACGTGTCTAGTCCCTCGATATTTTGGGACTGGGACGTGACAGCTTTTTTCTTCTTCACCTTTCAACTTGTGCCACCTGACACTTCTGATTGTAGACCAGATGAATTCTCTTATTTTAAGGATATTTAGTTGCTAGGATTATAGTTGTCAATGTTAAACTTTGAAAATTTGTGCTTGATAGTTAGAATTTGATAGTTTTGAGTTGTTCTTGTAGATTATAACTTGATGATTACCCCTAGTTTTAAATTGTATAATTTGTATCCATAACCTAATATAGGTATATCCTTTTTTCACTTAAGAATAATATCTCTTCCATTCTTACTATTGACAATTGATCTATGAGCACTATGATTAAAACTTAAGGTGACCATTACCGATATAATGTAATAGGATAATTTTCTCGTAAATCCTAATAAGAGTTTATGCTTTATTTACAAGGACAATCTTATTTTATAGAATCCCCTTAAGACTGCCACAGTATTAGATAATTTTTATAAGTTGGGTAGTATGCCTCCCAACCTAGTACCACATAGTCCTTTTGACATATTATGGTAGTATATTTGAATGACATTAACTATATGCTTGCATAAGACAATAGTGATTATTCTGGTGGTAGAACTTAAGGGCCCACACCCCTATTTTGTCGACTAGCAGCTTAGACAAGGTGTTAGTACTACAACTGTAAAGACTGTAGAGTCTTATTTTTGTTTTGTTCTTTGAACTTGAATTAATTGCACCTTATTTCATCATGATCTAGCGTATTTATATTTGTTTATACTACCTTGACTTATGCTGCTATTTTATAGCCTAGTTTTGCAAGCTTATTCTTTTATCGAGCTTGTTCATAACATATGTATTAGTGGATGCATACACTAATACGTTTCAGAATCAGTGTATTAAGGTCTAACTAACCTTAGTGCACTTGGTTCGCCCTTCGCATAACTACTTTACGTGGATTGAGATAGGTAGTGTCTAGTAGACGAATGTACTTGCCCTCTAGACATGCCTGAGCATATCGTATCAGTTACATAACTGTACTGATACGAGCATGTGAATAAGAAATTACCAAATAGGATTTTAATCCACAACTACCTTGACAATTCTGTTTGAATTCCTTAAGCCCCTTGATCACTATACTTCTATTCTCTTACCACCCCCTTGAAATCTTTATTATTTTTATTCGTCTTCCCTCATTTCGGAAAGACAAAACCTCGTGCTTGGTATAAGTTTGATATACAGATAGTACTAGATATACCCCATAGGCCAACCGCATTAATTGCTGATGATTTTTCGTAATTAAGGGCGTATCATAGGTAATATGTTGGTATTCAAACTTTTGAGGATCGAATAGCATGATTAAATAAGTGGAGGAATACTTTTCTTAAGTGTATAGCCTTATATGATAGATGGATAAATTCTAAGTTGGGTAGAAGTTGCATTATTAAACTTGAAGAGAATTTCTTTTAGATTGTGATCAAACAAGACTAGATTGGGAGGTTCAGTAACTTTAATCTTGAGAAGTTTTAAAATAAGGATTACGGTGATGAAGATTTAATAAATTTTAAAATCTTGAAAGTCAGGACCAAATATTTATACATTCAGCACATGATGTAAAGTTTGAATGTTGAAGATTGAATCATCGATTTAAACCTTGAGGATAAATATAGAATTCTAGGTTTGAACAATTAGGGAAGTAGATATAAAATTTTACCATTTGATGATTTGAATTAAAAATTAAATTTTGATTGCTGGATTACCTATTGGAAATATTGAGGATGTGAATTGAATTTAAAATTTTGAAGGATACAAAATGCATGAGGGAAAATAGAAATAATATTGGACTAGAATTATTTTCTAGCGGAGATTATAATAGTGGGAAATCGTGATGTAAAATTTATATGCATATTTAAATCTTGAAGATGTTATATGGATTTAATTTAAATTTGGTTATTGATAATTTGGAAAGGTGGGAAGAGATTACAATAGGTTGAATTTTGATTGGAACAGTGATTATCTTAACCTTGAAGTGAATACGATGGATTAGATTAGAATTTTAATTATCGCAAAGAGATTGCGATTGACTTGCCTTATATGCAAACGTGAAGGAATTGACAAATTATGCCTTATTTTAATTTTGAGGATGAAATTATTTTTAAGTTGGAAATCAATTAGAAATAGAACACGGTATTCTTATAAATTTTACAATATTATATCACTTAGCTCACCTTACCGTGACTTCGATAATTGGAGCACTACACTAGCCATTGCCTTTCTACAAATTTCACAACCTTGTCTTATACGTGACCACCTACCATTCTGACCTCGGTATAACTTATAATGATGCTCTCTTGTGCTACAGTTTAGTCGCACAATATTCGTCGCAGAGGTTTGTATTTAATTCTAAATAATCCAACTTTGTACCTTGTGCGTTCTAATTGAAATTGGTGACACAGTCTTGACCCTTTTTGGACAACCTAAATAAGGATAATATTCTATCCTGAATCCTCTAAGTCCATGACCCTTGTGTCTCACCTAATATTATTCTATGTACTTCTAATTAATTCAAGAGCACCCTACGCATTAATTTTAATTAAATTAATCCAATTTTCATCTTTGTGCAACGTTTCAATGGATTTTTCGTTCATATAGATTTTTTCCATGATTTTCGGAATATGCAACATGCAACATCACCCACTCCTTTAAACCTAGCCTTGCATTTTAAACAATACAAATCTTATACCATCCATGACTTTCTACTGTGGCTTAGTTTTAATTTCGAGGATGAAATTTTTATAAGTTGGGTAGAATGTAAAATCCCTAATCTTAAAAATTGTATTAATCTATATTTTTAATTATTAATTTAATTATAGTAATTATGAGCTAATTAGGGAAAATAAAATTTATTTAATTTTTTATTTTAGGTGTTTGTGAATTTAGGAGATTTATGGAGCCATTAGGAATTTTTTCGAATTTATTTTATGTAGGAGACTCTTTGGGCAGTTGCTAGTTTAATGGTATGCAATAATATAATTTTTTAGAATTTTTCTATGTATGTATATATATATATATATATATATATATATATATATATATATATATATATATATATATATATATATAGTTTAATAGAAAAAGAATAAGAAAGAAAAAGTTAGAAAAGAAAAGAAAAGAAAAATAGTTTTTTAATCCTATTGGATCCTTAGCCAAACCCAACCCATAACTCCTACCCTTTGAAAACCCAGCCACCCGCTGGATGAAACATCACACCACCCGTACCCTTCAGGAACACAGCAGCAATTAGCAAACACCCGCGCCATACACAGACCCGCGAACACATAACCCTCTCCCTCTCTTCTTATATATATTCAAATTATTTCAACCAAACCCTAATCCTAGATCATCATTTCTCCTCCTCTTTCCATCTAGACCTAGATAGCACTGACGCCAAGCAGAAAAACTACCGTCCAGACCGTCCAGACCGCCCAAACCGATCCCGACGACCGCGACCCCGCGCGCTGTAGAAAGTTACAACAGGGTACCTGTGTTCCAGCTCCGATTTCTGTGCCCTCGCTGAACCAAACTCGATCCCATCTTCACCGGTATGATCCTCACCTATCCTCCTTCAATATTTGTATGTTAGTTCATCTCGAACAGCGGGTAAACCTAGGCGAAAATCGACGCCAAGTCGATGAAAAACCACGACTTTCTAAATTCCAGAAATTATGTTGCAACCACCCATGTTCCCAGATTCGTATCTCCCACCACAGAGATTCGAATTCAATTTTTTTTTGGTATGCGGAGACCACTTGAACTAGTTTAATTTCTGTTAAATAATATTAAATTATTACCTGCTGTATGTCGAATTAAATTCGTTCGAAAATCCTGAAAACATACATTTTTCAGATTTCCAAAAGTTGTAAAACAGAACGCGCCCCGCCAAACGGGATCGTCCCGTCGTATACCAAAAGGTGTGTGCGGCGTACCCGGATGTGTGAGAGTTTGCAAAAACTGATTTGGATGCATGTGCATGTCGAAATTATCCCGTATCCGCGGACAATTCCCGTGTCGTAACTTTTGCGAAAGCTCCGTGCATTTTGTGCACGCTCGTCAGAATGCGACGAAACTTGTGCCATTGGACTCGTGGTATCGCGCTGGTCCTGTAACCCAAGTTTCACGCGATTCTGAGACAGTTGACCAAGTCGCGTATTGGCGGGCCCTACGGTTGACTTTTTGGGCGAAATTGTGTTCGGCTCGCCGGAATCCACATTTAGATGTACCGTTGAGTTTATGCTGACATCTAGAATTATTTTGACCTATAATTTATCCCATTTAGAGTCCGTTACCCCTGGCACACTTTTTGGTGCAAAGTGGCCCACAGGTGGAGCCCGCTTTGACCCAAAATTACCGTTTTGCCTCTGTGTCCAAATTGGACGAAAGGGGAGTATTTTCTAGCTATTTTGCTTATTCTGGGAATATTGGTGATATATATTTCAGCATCCGGAGATATTTGTTCTGAGGCCAAAGCTTCTGGTCCTGTGTGTTGGACATCTGGACGTTACATTTTTGCAGCTTCTTGCCAGGCAAGTATACCTTGTCTTGTTGTACTGTTTAAATTCTGTATTATTATTTGCATGTTTATATTATATAACTATGCGCGTCCGAGAGAGACTCGTGTGCAGTCAACGAATGCGTTGACGTTAGGACTTGTGTCTGACCTAGTGTCTAGTAGACCCACCTAAAGTTGTGAAGTTATTGGTATGACTCCCAGGTCTTGACATATTTCTTACATGTGTTGTGAGTCTCATATAGGATACGAACTTGCGTATGTGGTTGGCCACCTGTACGTGTAGGTCATGCGACGGATAGGGTATAACTGCTAATAGTGATACATGTTAGAAGACTTAGCAGTTATTAGTAGGCAGAGCATAGACTATCGTGGTACGATGGTCCAATCCTTATCCTTGTTTGATTGTAAGGTTGGGATATTGTTCTAACAATAGACTATGAGCCAGAGTTACAACACCGCGGCGTAGTAGCTAAGGTGTGTTATGGATACAACATGTTTAGATCATTGGGCGGGGAGGACAACTAGTAGGCGTATGGGACACCCACTCCCTTTATTCAGATTCCCCGTTCGACGGAACGGTATAGACATTATACTATGCAGATTCCCCGTTCTTCAGAGCGGTATGGACGTTATATTATGCAGATTCCCCGTTCTTCGGAGCGGTATGGACGTTATACTATACAGATTCCCTATTTTTTGGAGCGGTATGGACGTTATTATATTACAGTGCCCAGGTATGGGGGCATATGTGGCATATACTAGCCAGTTGTCACAATTGGTGAATTACATCAGCATATGTCGAGCCTACACTTCCCATACACTCAAAGTTGTCCTCAAGTTGCATTTTACTTAGATGGTTAGGTCACCCTAGAGTTATTTATTCAGTATTTACTTTATGGCATGATTCTATGTATCTTGTTTTGTCCCTCTGAGGAACTGGTCTCTTTCCAGGTGTATTGTTCATGAGTATTTGCAGGAGCACAGATCCGGACTGGCTACTTATATTGCGAGAGGTCTTCTCTTTGAGCCTCATGATTGTTAACGGTTGTATTTATATTGTATTTTATCTTGTTTATTCTTCATTCTAGTTCGGCAGTGGATTTGTTTCCATCCGACTGTCATCTTGAGATACTTTATATTAAGATCTAGTTCATAGATATTGGTTATTTACTTACATATGATTTTTGTGGATGAGATTTAGTTATGCCCTGCGATATATATATATGTTTACCACTTGTGAATTGTTATTCATATTACAGCGTACGTATGTTATGGTTTCCATATATTGGAGTGACATATTCATACGGCTGGCATGCTTACATCCCTTGGTCCTACGTATTTTAGGACTGGGGCGTGACACCATGACATGGCTGGCCCCCCTCTTCCCCCTTCATTCCATTCAATCACTTCTCCATTTCCACTCTCTTTCTTCATTTCTCCTTCATTTACTCCTCCAACCAATTTCAAGTAAGTTTTCTTTCCCATTTCTCTTTCCACCTCCAATCTTTATCTATATCTAACCCTAACCTTTCATTTTCCTCTAACCTAGTGGTGTAGGAGTTACTTTGGGAGTAGAGCTTGGATTTGAGAGCTTGGAAGCTAGTTTGGAGCTTTTAGGGCTTTTTTAGGACTTTGGCCTTGGGATTCCAACTCCCAAGCGGTAAACCCTAATTTTTTCCTTTGATATTACTCTAGTATAGTGTAATTAGTTGTTTAGAACCTTCCAAAATCTTAGGGCTACCCATGGGAGGAAGTTAGAACTTGTTTGGATAGGTTTGGAGACTTTGACATAGGATTTTGTGTCAATTTAGTGTGAAATCCGAGATTGGCCCATTTTGGGAGTTAACCTAGGTTAGACGGACCTAAGTAGACGTGCTTGGGTGTCTTAAGGGTAGGTTCGTGTCCCCGTTCGGACACGCGAGGTCGTATCGTAGAGTTTTGGGCATTTTGGGCGATTTGGGGATTTTCCTTCTACATGGGTTCCACGTGCATGTGAAATTTTATCATGGACTTAGAAACGAAGAGTTGGCATTTTTGTGATATTCTAGACATCGATTAGAACTCGTGGGTAAATTTTGGGTAGATTCCGATTAGGTTTGGCGTGCGTTTCGTAAGGTATTGCAAGCCGTACTCCAAGTGTTCGTCGAAATGACCAAATGACCATTTTGACTTGGTTTCTAGGTTTCGGGCTTGAGCACGCGTTGGTTTAGCCTTGGGGATTGTGTATTAGGATTTTTGAGTTTATAATTGTATATATATATATATATATATATATATATATATATATATATATATATATATATATATATATGTATTTATATGTATATGGGTGAGTATGTGTGTATTGGTGTGTTTTGGGGTGAGTGTGTTTGAGTGTGTATAGGTGTGGTTGTGTGTGTGTTTGTGTGTAAGTGTGTGCCTATATATATATATATATATATATATATATATATATATATATATATACTCACACACATACATACATATTAATACCTATATATATATATATGTATAGGAGATATATATATATATATAGGTATTCATATGTATGTGTGTGAGTATATATATATATATATATATATATATATATATATATATATATATATATATATATATAAGTGTATATGTTTGAGTATGAGAGTGTATGTATGAGAGTGTGAGAGATTATATATAAAGATAGTGTGTGTGTAGGTTGATATATATAAATGTATAGTGTGTGTGCTTTTATATATATATATATATATATATATATATATATATATATATATATATTTGTGTAGTGTGTGTGAGTGTTGAGGATGGGAGTGAGTGAGTGAGTGAGATTGGAAGAGAGGAAGAGAGAGTGAGCTAAGAGAGGAAGAGAGAGTGAGCTGAGAGAGATTGAGAGAGATTGAGACAAATAGAGAGATAGGGAGAGGGAGCAAGAAGTAGTAGCAGCAGCAGCAGCAGCAGTAGGTAGCAGCAGCAACAGCAACAACACAATAACATCCACCCAAATAGAAATGAGATGAGAAAGAGGGAGAGAGATTTGTAAGTGTATATATAGTTATATATATAGATATATAGTTAGTATAGATAGATGGATAGATATTTAGATAGATAGGTTGAGATAGGTAATAGGTAAATAGGTATCGGATTAGTAAATATATATATATATATATATATATATATATATATATATATATATATGGATATATTTATATATATGTAGATATATGTATACTAGTATAGATAAGTATATATATATATTGGTTAGATAGTGAGATAAGAGAGAAGGGTGAGATAAGGTATTAGATTTTAATACCTTGAGGTATTGAAGGTAAGTTGAGGTATCGGAGATGAGGTATTGAGGTATTGCCTATATACTAGGTTATATATATATATATATATATATATATATATATATATATATATATATTGATGTTTACATATAGTAGTATATATAAGTATATATATAGATAGTTAGCTAGCTAGTTAGAGTTAGAGAGGGGTAAGGCTAGAGATATCTCAATACCTTGAGATACTCAAGGTATTGGGTATCGGGGCGAGGTACTGGATTTTTGCCCGTGTATGGGATAAGTGATGCTTTTATATATATATATATATATATATATATATATATATATATATATATATATATATATATATATATATATATGTTAGGATATATATTAGTGAGTTTAGATGGGGTATATAGCGTAGGTTGAGATATCGGATACCGAGGGTATCCCGGTATCTCAAAGAGGCGAGTTTGTGGGTTTACTAGCTTAATGAGCTAGTTTTGACCTAGAATTTTAGGGGCACCCTAGTTTGGCCTAGAGTTGACTGTAGTTGACCTAGTTGACCACCAAAGTCAACCTTGACCTAGTTTTGACCTAGAGTTGACTTTTGGACTCCGAGTTGACTTTTTGACCTAGAATGGACCAGTTTGACCCGTTTGACCTAGAAAAGGCCTAGAAGCTTAATTTTAGTTATTTAAATGTGTTTCTCTCTCTAGAGCACCAAGTAACCTTGGATTTTCATATTAGGTCTTCGCGACGCCAGTTCGGACCTCGATCCTCGCTAGTTGCTCTGGACGTCAGGCGAGTACATTCTCTGATATTTTTCATTAATAATTATTATGATTCAGCTTCTAGTATAGTATTATCTAATTTTCTGGCATGACACTGACTAGTATTTCTGGATTCATTTACTTACGACACGTATATTTTATGTCTGGTCTCTATTTCTGGAATCACCTACTGGCATCACATCAGGACTCACTACAGGCATCACTCATATTTTTGGCTAGACTCATATTTATTTTACGTGTCGGGTCTTGGATTCACTTGTACTAGTCGGGGCAGAAAAATACTCAAGTAGACATGTAAACATTCCCAAATCTGGAATCACTCCCTCTGATCTAATCTAGAATGATAGCAGCCGCACACCCAGTGTGCGGTGAGCCGTACTTACCCCAAGCCGTTTATATATCGAAACAGGTATTTCAAAGACACTAGTTCGTTCTTTCTAGTCCGGACTCACTTACACTTCTTGAATGGTCTCACTCATACTTTTTGGACTGGACTCATTATATTTACTCTTGCTGGACTCACTTCACGTTATTGTGTACACACTTGCTCTTAGTTTAGGTTTATTGTATCTTGCAGTCATTATTATCTTACTTCTGATTTTCATGCATCTTTACCTTTATGCACCAGTTGACAGATATATATATATATTCTTGTTCATACTTTATTTCCTTCACCTTGTGCTACTTGCTACAACTGCTTTATTGTTTTTATCATTTAACTGGAACTTCTGTTAGAGGTGTACTTGCTCCAATCCTGACTGAATATATTTTTCAGAGGATCTGGAAGATTGGTGTCCAACGTTTTATGGACCTCAGCCTGTCGATGGTGCAGACAGGGACCCCCTAGTTCAGGAGTGATTTTCGGATTGGTAGCCGGAATCACTAGGACCTCAGTTGTATTTATTAGCTTTTGGTACCGAATTTGTCCCCGACTTTTGGTTTGAGACTTTGTATTGTATTTAATTCAGGATATTGTTGTTATTATTATTATTGTTGTTGTCTTTAGTAGTAGTTGTTGTTTAGACGTTGTAGTTGTTAGACTTCCTTGTTATCTTATCGTGCTTAGATCGTGATTGAGTATTTGTATTATCTTCATCATATTTTTCCTCCGTTTGGAGTTGAGATCTTGGCAGGTACTTATATTGTTGTGTGAGATTGTTAGCTAGATAGTAGACCTAGACAGCGTTCTACCGTCGATGCTGCGGCCTAGGCTGGACGTACCCATGACTCATGCCCGATATTTAGGGTATGGGTCGTGCCACATTTTTGTTGGTGGCCCATGCAGGTCTAGTTTCTAGGTCTACCTGCGATAGGATATAGGATATAGGTTGAGAGAGAGAGTGCTCAATCACAGTTTGTAGGCTTGAAATGACAGTTTGTAGGCTTGAAGTGGCACGCTGCCTGCAGCGTGTGATTGGTCACATAGATTTGACGTGCTGAATTCCCGTACCTTCCACTGGAGAGTGTTTGCCGGAGACTTCTGCGGGGATGATGTAGATTCTATCTTCCCCGAGTACTGAGGCGTTGGGTCTTCTACTGAAGTCTTTTGGCCTTGGGCTCTTCCACGAAAACCTCTTGTAGTAGTTCTTCTGTAAAACCCCTAATTCTAAAATTTGTATTTACTTTTTTATTAATTATTAATTGAATTATAGTAATTATGAGCTAGTTAGGAGAAATAGATTTTATTTAATTTTTATTTTAGGTGTTGGTGCATTTAGGTGATTTATGGAGCCCATTATAAATTTTTCCTAATTTATTCCATGTAGGGGACCTATTGGACAGTTGGTAGATTAATTTTATGCTCTAAAATAAATTTCTAGAATTTTCTATATATATATATATATATATATATATATATATATATATATATATATATATATATATATATATATATAGTTAATGCTTAGCAATTAGAATAGAAATAGAAATAACATAAAAATAGAAAATAAAAGAATAAGGAAAGAAAGAAAAACAATTAGAATTAAAATCCCTAATGGATTCTCTAACCTAACCCAAACCCTTTAGCCCATGACCCGAACCTATTAACTTAAGCAAATACCAAACACAGCAGCAGTCGCATACAGCGACCCCCCCCTCCTCCCCCCCCCCCGCGATCTCTTGATCTCTCTCTCGGCTTCCCCTATATATATATATATATATAAACCTCTCCACGTTCAAAACCCTAATCCTATATCACTTCTCGACCTTCCCCTCGACCCCGCCACCCTCAGCCAGCGAGAACACCGTGCTCCGCCAAGCCGTAGACCGCCCGGAACCCGACCCCGACGACAGCGACCTCGCGCTCCAACCGAAGTTGATTTGGACAGCAAACTTACCTGTGTTCACGACGCGTTTTCTGTCACCTCGCTCGACCAAACTCGACCCCGTCTTCACCAGTACGTTCACCACTTAACCCCCTTCCATATATGTATGATAGTTGACCTCGAACAACGCATAACCCTAGACGAAAACAGCGTCCAAGTTGACGGAAAATGATAACTTTTGGGTATCGCAAAAAACTGCGGTAAACTACATATGTTCCCGGATTCGTATCTTCCACCATAGAGATCCAAATTCAATTTTTCTTGTTGGTATATGGAGACCACTTGACCTAGTTTAATTTCTGTTAATTACATTAATTTATTAACTACTGTATGTAGAACTAAATTCGTTGGAAAATCCCAAAAACCCACTTTTTTATATTTTCAAAAATTGTGATACGGAGCGCGCCCCGCCAAACGGGACCACTCTGTCGGGTACCAAGTGTACCAAAAGGTGTGCGTAGTATACCCGGACACGTGAGAGTTTACAAAAACTGATTCGGACGCGTGTGCGCGTCGGAATCAGCCCGTATTCGCGGACAATTCCCGTATCGTAACTTTTGTGAAAGCCCTGCGCATTTACTGCATGCTCGTTAGAATGCGACGAAACTTGCGCCATTGGACTCGTGATATCGCGCTGGTCCTGTGACCCAAGTTTTATGCGATTCTGAGATAGTTGACCAAGTCGCCTATTAGCGGGCCCCACGGTTGACTTTTTGGGTAAATTTGTGTTTGGCTCACCGAAATTCATAATTGGACATACCGTTGAGTTCGTACTGACATTTTGAGTTGGTTTGACCTATAATTTGTCCTATTTAGATACTGTTACCCCTGGCACGCTTTTTGGTGCAAAGTGGCCCACATGTGAAATCCGCTTTAACCCAAAATTATCGTTTTGCCCCTATGTCCAAATTGGACGAAAGGGTAGTATTTTCTAGATATTTTGCTTATTCTGGGAACGTTGGTGATATTTCTTTCAGCATCCGGAGATGTTCATTCTGAGGCCGTAGTTTCTGACTCTTGGTGTTTGACATCTGGAAATTTCAGTTTGTAGCTCTCTTGCCAGACAAGTATACCTTGCCTTGTTGTACTATTTAAATTTTATATTATTATTGGCATGTTTATATTATATAACTGTGTGTGTCCGAGAGAGACTCGGGTGCAGTCAACGAATGCGTTGACGTTAGGACTTGTGTATGACCTAGTGTCTTGTAGACCCACCTAAAGTTGTGGAGTTATTGGTATGACTCCCAGGCCTTGACACATTTCTTACACGTGTTGTGAGTCTCATGTAGGGCATGGACTAGCATATGTGGTTGGCCACCTGTACGTGTAGGCGTGCGACGGATAGGGAATAACTGCTATTAGCAATGCATGTTAGAAGACTTAGCAGTTATTAGAAGTCGGAGCATAGACTATTATGGTACGAAGGTCCAATCCTTGTGCTTGTTTGGTTGAAGGTTGGGCTATTGTTCTAACAATAGACTATGAGCCAGAGTTATGACATCGCGACGTGGTAGCTGAAGCGTGTTGTGGATACAACATGCTTAGATTATTGGGCGGAGAGGACAATTAGTAGGCGTATGGGACACCAACTTCCTTTATGCAGATTTCACGCTCGACGGAGCGATATGGACGTTATATACTATGCAGATTCCCCGTTCTTCGGAGTGGTATGACGTTATTATATACATGTGCCCTTTTATTGGGGGCATATGTGGCATATACTAGCCAGTTGTCACGATTGGTGAATTACGTCAGCATATGTCTAGCCTACACTTTTCCATACTCTCAAGTTGTCCACAAGTTGTATTTCACTTAGATGGTTAGGTCACCCTGGAATTTTTACAGTATTTACTTTATGGCATGCTTCTATGTATCTTGTTTTGTCCCTCTGAGGACCTGGTCCCTTTACAGGTGTATTATTCATGAGTATTTGCAGGAGCACGGATCCGGACTGGTTGCGTATGTTGCGAGGAGGTCTTTCCTTCGAGCCTCGTGATTTCTAGAGGTTGTACTTATATTGTATATATCTTGTCTATTCCATATTCTAGTTCGGCAGTGGATTTATTTCCATCCGACTATCATCTTTAGATACTTCATTTTGGGATCTGGTTATAGATATTGGTTAATCATTATATTTGATTTTCTGTGGATGAGATTAGATTATACCCTGTGATTTATGATAGTTTATACCACTGGTGAATTGTTATTCATATTACAGCGTACGTGTGTTATGGTTTTCACATATTGGAGTGCCATATTCAGACAGCTGGCATGGTTACGTGTCCTAGTCCTACGTATTTTGGGACTGGGCGTGACATATTTTTGTGGTGGCCCATGCAGGTCAAGTGCATATTGACTTGGTTACGTTACTGTACCGAGCAAGCCTGCAAATAGGATTAGAGTATAGGATCTCATCCACAATTGACTATGATTCACCTTCCTCCTAAATCTATTCTATTTGAATAATTGTATCCTGCTTGATTCATGTGCTTCCCAAATAGTTTCTTGATTATATCCTTCTCCTAGAATATAAAAGTCCATGTTGTTAGATAATAAGTAGGGTAATATTCCTATTAATAGTAACTAGAACACTGACACATCACTAAGTTATAATATTTAAGTAAACCCTAGCATCCCTTATCTATAGAATGGCTTACCATTATTCCTTGATATAATTATGAATGACTTAAGAGTGGTATAGGCACTACTAGGGTAAGCTATAAATCTGAACATATTGTTTGACCCTAGCATTGAGGAACCAATAGAAATCTAAGGTGGAATGTTAGGACCAACCCTAACTTTTATAGTGAGATAGTATTATAGAACTATACATTTAGATTCTTGTCTGGATATTAGCAGACAGTACCCTAGGAAGCCGAGAGGAATGAATATAGTATTTCCTCGATTATACCTTGAACACAGAGATTTGCATATTACCTTCCCCTTAAGAAACCATGATGCTATCTAGAGCCCTCTATTTTATATTTCATATCTTGTCCCTCTACAACCTTAGCGCTCGCTATTTTACGACGACTAATTATGCTTTTTCTTCTTCACCTTTCAACTCATGCCACCTGACACTTCTGATTATAGGCCAGATAAATTCTCTTATGTTAAGGATATGTAGTTGCTAGGATTATAGTTGTCAATGTTAAACTTTGAAAAGTTATGTTTGATAGTTAGAATTTGATAGTTTGGAGTTGTTCTTGTAGATTGTAACTTGATGATTACCCTTAGTTTTAAATCGCGTAATTCGTATCCATAACCCAATATAGATATATCCTCTTTTCACTTAAGAACCAGTAGCTCTTCCACCCTTACCATTGACACCCTTGTTCTATGAGCACTATGATTAAAACTTAAGGTGACCATTACCTATATAATGCAATAGGATGATTTTCTTGCAAACCCCGATAAGAGTTTATGCTTTATTTACAAGGACAATATTATTTTGTAGATTCTCCTTAAGACTGTCACGATATTAGATAACTGTTATAAGTTGGGTAGTATGCCTCCCAACCTAGTATCACATAGTCCTCTTGACATATTAGTGTAGTATAATTGAACGACATTAACTATATACTAGCATAAGACGATAGTGTTTATTCAGACGGTAGAACTTGAAGGCCCATACCCCTATTTGGTCGACTAGCGACTTAGACAAGAGTTAGTATGACAACTGTAGAGATTGTAGAGTCTTATTTTTGTATTTTGTTTTGTTTTTGTGAACTTGAATTAATTTTTGTACCTCCTTTCATCATGATCTAGCGCATTTATATTTTATATACTAACTTGACTTATGATGCTATTCTTATAGCGTAGTTTTGCAAGCTTATTCTTTTATCAAGCTTGTTCAGGATATATGTATTAGTGAATGCATACATTAATATATTTCAGAATCAGTGTATTAAGGTCTAGCTAACTTTGGTGCGCTTGGTTCGCCCTTCACATAACTACTTTACGTGGATTGAGATATATAGAGTCTAGTAGACGAATGTACTTGCCCTCTAGACATGCCTGAGCATATCGTATCAGTTACATAACTGTACGGATACGAGCATGTGAATAAGAAATTACCAAATAGGATTTTCATCCACAACTGCCTTGACAAGTAGGATTAGATTAAGAGATTAAGTCATTTTAAATGTGGAGAATTTTAGAAGAAGGAGTTAGAGGATGAGTATTTAATGAATTTTGAAATCTTGATAGTGAGCACCAAATATTTATACTTTGAGCACATGATTTAAAGTTTGAATGTTGGAGATTGAAACATCGATTCAAACCTTGAAGATAAATATAAAATTCTAGGCTTGAACAATTGGTAAAGTAGATATAAAATTTTAAAAATTTGATGATTTGAATTAAAGGCTAAATTTTAATTGCTGTATTACCTATTGAAAATATTAAGGATGTGAATTGAATTTAAAAATTTAAAGGATACAAAACTCATAAGGGAAAATAGGAATAATATTGGATTAAAATTGTTTTCTTCTAAAGGAGTTTATGATAGTTGGAGATCGTAATGTGAAAAGTGATGTGGGCTATTTAAAACTTGAAGATGTCATATAGATTTAGCTTAAATTTGGATGTGAAAAAAAATCGAGAAGAGGTTACAATATTTTGATTAAACAGAGGTTACCTTAATTTCGAAAGTGATTGCGATGGATTAGAATATATTTTAGATCTTTGAAGAGATTGTGATTGACTTGCCTTATATGCGAACGTGAAGGAATGAACAAATTATGCCTTATTAAATTTTGAGGATGAAATTATTTTTTTAAGTTGGCTAGATTGTAAACCCCCTCACCCAAAATTAGACCTACTTGGCTTAGATAGTGAGACTAAGGCTAGTTTGAATCCAATTAGAAATAGAACACGGTATTTTTATTTAATTTTACAACCTAGTATCACTTAGCGCACCTTACCGTTGTTTCGATAATTAGAGCACTACACTAGCCATTGCCTTCCTACAAAATTTACAACCTTGTCCTAGACATGACCGCCTTCTATTCTGACCCTTGTGTAACTTATAGATATGCTCTCTTGTGCTATATTTTAGTCGCACAATATTCGTCGCGGACGTTATTATTTAATCCTAAATAATACGATCTTGTATCCTTGTGCTTTCCGATCGACATTGGAGACACAATCTTGGCCCATTTTGTACCACCCAAATTTTGACAATATTCTACTCTGAGTCCCCTATGCCCATGACCCTGGTGCCCCACCTAATTTTATCCCCATATACTTATAATTAATTCCAGAACACCTTGCGCATTATTTTTAATTCATTTAATCCAATTCCATCTTTTTACAATTTTCCAATTGTTGGGCTCCTTTATGTAAAAGTGCATTAAGGTGTCAACACCCTTGGACATGACACATGAAGAAACCTATTTTTCGTTCATATAAATTTCTCTATGATTCTTTTTGGAATGTGCGCGCAACATCGTCCCCTCATATAAATCTAGCCTTGCATTTTAAACAATGCAAATTATGGCCCTCCGAACATCCCCATGGCAATAGAAAAATCATGGAGATTAGGATGGAGAAAGGTACAGACTAAGCTGCAAATCTCTATCTTATACCAACCTTGACTTTCTACCGTGGCTCAGTTTTAATTTCGGGGATAAAATTTTTATAAGTTGGGTAGAATATAAAACCCCTAATTCTAAAATCTATATTTACTTCTTTTATTATTAATTATTAATTAAATTATAGTAATTATGAGCTAAATAGGAGAAATAGATTTTATTTAATTTTTATTTTAGGTGTTGGTGTATTTAGGAGATTTATGGAGCCATTATAAATTTTTCCTAATTTATTCCATGTAGGGGACCTATTGGACAGTTGGTAGATTAATTTCATGCTCTAAAATAAATTTCTAAATTTTTTCTATATATATATATATATATATATATATATATATATATATAGTTAATGCTTAGCAATTAGAATAGAAATAGAAATAACATAAAAATAGAAAATAAAAGAATAAGAAAAGAAAGAAAAACAATTACAATTAAAATCCCAAATGGATTCTCTAACCTAACCCAAACCCTTTAGCCCATGACCCGAACCCATTAACTTAAGCAAATACCAAACACAGCAGCAGCCGCATACAGCGACCCCCCCCCCCCCCGCGATCTCTTGATCTCTCTCTCGGCTTCCCCTATATATATATAAACCTCTCCATGTTCAAAACCCTCACGTTCAAAACCCTAACCCTTGATCACTTCTCGACCTTCCCCTCGATCCCGTAGCCCTCAGCCAGCGAGGCCACCGCGCTCTGCCAAGCCGCAGACCGCCCGGAACCCGACCCGACGATCGTGACCTCACGCTCCAACCGAAGTTGATTTGGACAGCAAACTTACCTGTGTTCACGACGTGTTTTCCGTCACCTCGCTCGACCAAACTCGATCCCATTTTCACCAATACATTCACCACTTAACCCCCTTCCATATCTATATGATAGTTGAACTCAAACTGTGCGTAACCCTAGACGAAAATAGCGCCCAAGTTGACGGAAAATGACAACTTTTGGGTATCGCAGAAAACTGCAGTAAACTACCTATGTTCCCGGATTCGTATCTCCCACCACAGAAATTCGAATTCAATTTTTCTTGTTGGTATGCGGAGACCACTTGACCTAGTTTAATTTTGATTAATTATATTAATTTATTAACTGCTGTATGTAGAATTAAATTCGTTGAAAAATCCCGAAAACTCACATTTTTAGATTTCCAGAAATTGTGATACGGAGCGCGCCCCGCCAAACGGGACCGCCCCGTCGGGTACCAAGTATACCAAAAGGTGCGTGCAGTATATCCGAACACGTGAGAGTTCGCAAAAACTGATTCGGACGTGTGTGCGCGTCAGAATCAGCCCGTATCCACGGACAATCTCCGTATCGTAACTTTTGCGAAAACCCTGCGCATTTAGTGCACGCTCGTCAGAATGCGAAAAAACTTGCTCCATTGGACTCGTGGTATCGCGCTGGTCCTGTGACCCAAGTTTCACGCGATTCTGAGATAGTTGACCAAGTCGTCTATTGGCGGGCCCTATAGTTGACTTTTTGGGCAAAATTGTGTTCGGCTCACCGGAATTCAAAATTGGACATACTGTTGAGTTCGTACTAACATTTAGAGTTGGTTTGACCTATAATTTGTTCCATTTAGGGACTATTACCCTGGCACGCTTTTCGGTGCAAAGTGGCCCATATGTGGAATCCGCTTGGACCCGAAATTACCGTTTTATCCATGTGTCCAAATTGGACGAAAGGGTAGTATTTTCTAGATATTTTGCGTATTCTTGGAACGTTGGTGATCTTTATTTCAGCATCCGGAGACGTTCATTCTGAGGCCGTAGTTTCTGACTCTTGGTGTTTGACATCTGGACATTTTACTTTGCAGCTCTCTTGCCAGACAAGTATACCTTGTCTTATTGTACTATTTAAATTTTGTATTATTATTGGCATATTTATATTATATAACTGTGCGCGTCTGAGAGAGACTCGGGTGTAGTCAACGAAGGCGTTGACGTTAGGACTTGTGTATGACCTAGTGTCTAGTAGACCCACCTAAAGTTGTGGAGTTATTGGTATGACTCCCAGGCCTTGACATATTTCTTACACGTGTTGTGAGTCTCATGTATGGCACGGACTTGCGTATGTGGTTGGCCACCTATACGTGTAGGCGTATGACGGATATGAATAACTGCTATTAGCAATGCATGTTAGAAGACTTAGCAGTTATTAGAAGTCGGAGCATAGACTATTGTGGCACGAAGGTCCAATCCTTGTCCTTGTTTGGTTGAAGGTTGGGCTATTGTTCTAACGATAGACTATGAGCCAGAGTTACGACGTCGCGGCGTGGTAGCTGAAGCGTGTTGTAGATACAACATGCTTAGATCATTGGGCGGAGAGGATAATTAGTAGGCGTATGGGACACCCACTTCCTTTATGCAGATTACACGCTCGACGGAGCGATATGGACGTTATATACTATGCAAATTTCCCATTCTTCGGAGCGGTAGGATGTTATTATATACATGCGCCCTTGTATTGGGGGCATATATGGCATATACTAGCCAGTTGTCACGATTGGTGAATTACGTCAGCATATGTCTAGCCTACACTTTTCCATACTCTCAAGTTATCCTCAAGTTGTATTTCAATAGATGGTTAGGTCACCCTGGAGTTTTTACAGTATTTACTTTATGGCATGCTTCTATGTATCTTGTTATGTCCCTCTGAGGACCTGGTCTCTCTTTTCAGGTGTATTGTTCATGAGTATTTGTAGGAGCACAGATCCGGACTGGTTGCGTATGTTGCGAGGAGGTCTTCCCTTCGATCCTCGTGATTGCTAGAGGTTGTACTTATATTGTATATATATCTTGTTTATTCCATATTCTAGTTCGGCAGTGGATTTGTTTCCATCCGACTGTCATCTTTAGATACTTCATTTTGGGATCTGGTTATAGATATTGGTTATTCATTATATTTGATTTTCTATGGATGAGATTAGATTATACGATGTGATTTATGATGGTTTATACCACTGGTGAATTGTTATTCATATTACAGCATACGTGTGTTATGGTTTCCACATATTGGAGTGCCATATTCATACGGCTGGCATGCTTACGTGTCCTAGTCCTACGTATTTTGGGACTGTGACGTGACATCTTCTATTGACATAGGATGTAAACTTGAAAGATTTTTATACTTCTACAGGGTGTCCTCAAGACTTAATGTTCATATAGTTTTGTTTTCATCGACAATTATTAATATAAAATTCATGAAATAAAATAATAACTAATCTAATATTCAAAATAATATATTTCATAACGAAATACTAATAAAACTAAATATGTTCTAAACTAAAAAATAAAGTTGATAGTCAAGACAAATAAATAAAAAAAGCTAACAATATTTGGGATTATTCATAATGACAATAATAAAAAAGAAAAGAATCATTAGGTCATCAAACGCATCATCAAAGACATCATATGCTCACTTAAATATTACTCATCCTTAGATTGTAACAATGCAAGTGTAGAGGAGATTGAGAATGTTAGACTATTAGCGACCGAATGGAAGAAAATTTTGATAGTGATTGTACCAAAAAATTTCTCTAACATGACTAACTAACTTGTCTTTTGGTATAGATACTCTATAACAAACTTTCTTTTACGCAGACTAAAAGAATTATAATGAGTCTATGGACTATTGTTCAGAGTTGATCTTACATACATTAGATAGTATATAAAAAAATATGTCCTGAAAATGGTCCGAGACAATCGCCTCATATCAAGTCCGAGTCTAATCTCATACGTATAATCATAATTAGCTTGCCTCTTTGGCCAAATCATAATGTTTTATACTATTTAGGGCTAATTAGCATTTAGACCCTTTATTTTATACCAATTTAGAGTTTAAGTCCTTTCATGTTCAATTGAAAAGTTTAGATTCTAAATATATTTTTTATATTTTTTTTATTTTACCTTCAATGTGAGTATAAGTGCAACAACCAATCCATGTTAAAAATAAAAATATAATAAAAAAATAAAAAATTCAAGTTTGTTTGGACTTAAATTTTAAACTGATACAAAATCCAGCGTCTAAAGGCTAATTAACCCCAATATTTATAATGTCATGATAGTGTTATTAATTAACCTAGCTAGCTAGGTTCTGGTGTGACAGAAGGACTGGTGTCTGCAATTAATTGTCTTGAACTATACAAACAGGAGCCCAGATCCCAAGCCCTTCAATTCTGGGGTTTGATTGAGAGAATCTTTTGTGGTATCCCATCAAGGGTCCAATCTCGTATTGGATGGTCAGCCGTTTCAAAAACTTTAGGGCTGATTCGAATCAGAGAAGCTCTTCTTGATTTTGCAGTTCCACTAGTTTGCAAATAATATCAGGGTTTTTTTTTTATCCGGAGGGATAAATGTTATTTGCATAATAGCAGAAGTTTGAAAAACTAATAAAAAGAGACTACAACTTCAAGTGAGTTGGCGCGGTAGACTGAACTTGTGAAACGTCAACTATAAAAGACGTCAACTCAGTTGACGTTTAGCATGTTTTGGCTCTCAAGCCAACTAATTTGACGTAATATTTATTTACATGGTTCTGCTAATGTGAGCAAAAATGATGGTCAGTACTTTGAGGAAGCAAATGCACGCATGACTCATGGTGATATTGCATGCATGTCACTCTCTTATGCAAGCATGTCAAGGAGTGACTTGAGTCGGGCGGTCTGAAACTTGGTTTGGTCAACGTCGGTTTAGGTTGGTTCGGGCCCAGTCAACAGACCGTTTCAGTCCGGCACGGACCACAAGACATCCGGTTCAGACTGGGTCCAAAAAAATGGTCCGATAGTCCGGTCCGGTCCGGTCCGGTCCAGACCGAAAAAAACTCCAGCCAAACCGATTCAGCCCAGGGAGTTCTGTCGACCAGGCTCGGCCCGGTCCAAACCTGGTCAAAATTTGGTTGGAACCCCCTGGGCCCCAAATTTTGTAATATATATATATATATATATATATATATATATATATGAGTTAAATGACCAGAATACTCCCTATTATAACTGTTAGAAAAAATTTTGAAGGGGTATTTTGGTAATTTATCCCTCCAACTGTCATATTTGTCTTGAGGGAATATTTTTACCAAAATATTTCTGTTATTATGGCTATTTTATACCCGTTTGAAGGATATTTTGGTCATTTTGCTGAAAATGATCAAATTACCCTTGTAACAACTCGATTTTAGGGGTATTGAAGATAATTTTGCATCCAAACAATTCTATAAATATGAAATAATTCAAGAAAATTAACAACAATTTTTTTTTTATTCTTGCAATGTTAACAAGCAATCAAATTTCTTAAGGCTGAAGTAACATCTTTGTGGAGACTGAAGTTACAACTTTCTAGAAACTCAACTGCAATTTGCTGGAGTCCAAAGTACAATTTTTTGGAGGATTCAACTTGTGCAAAACAATTCTGGAGGCTTCAACTTGTGTAAAAAAAATTCTGGAGGCCTCAAGTTGAGGTTTTAAGTAATGTTTAATATTTAAAAAAATAGTTTTCTTCTCTCTCTCTCTCTCTCTCTCTCTCTTATTAGTAAATTTTCTTTCCCATTTTATTTCTTCTTGGGAAAAAATTTCTTCCCTCTTATTTTTTTTTTTTTAAATATGGATCATAATGATGATACTGATTCTAACCACTCATATCAAGGTGTTTTAGAACAATATTATAATTATGATTATGATAATAATTCTGTTGAAGATTTTATGCCACCGACACAACTGTCACCTCCAGAAGTTAGAAGTATGACTACTAGCTAATATTTCATCTAGGAAATAAAATCAGTTTTATGACATGTCATCGATACTGAGAAAAAACAAGTTTTAGAACCAAAAGATCAAAAACCACCATCTAAAGAAACTCTAATTACTTTATATGAAGAAAAAGTTACATCAAGTCGACCATGTACAACCGTTCAAGGTAGTAGTAGTTCTATTTTAATGCCTAAGTTATCTCATATTAGAAGTATACTACAAAGGAAGAAACAAAAATAATCTTGCCTACCAGCTCAAGAATTGTCCTTGTATGTAAATTCTAATGATGAAGATGATGATAATTCTGGAACGTATTTTTCAATTTTAGAATGATGGTAATTTGGAAAAAAATGTAAAAATCGTTCCCCAAACCAGAGAGTGCCTGCGAGAGAACCGAGCAAAACGCACAAACCAAAAAACACAAAACACAAATCGCAGACACATAGATTTTTACGTGAAAAATAAAGATGAAAAAAAACTACGAGACGATCGAAGTCCAACCCTAAAGAACCTCCACTAATGGAATAAAGAGATTACACCCTCTACAAGCTTCTCACCGATCCAACACGGATCACGACAACTCTTTCGGACAGAAAATAGACAACCACAAAAAAAAGATAATGAGAAATACTCTAAATTGATCTCCTTCTTCGAAACGGCCTTCAATCATTATTTCTCCTCTCCTAAGTTGCAATGGCACTCTTGCCATTTTTTCTCTCAATTTTTGTTGTATATTGCATGAGCCTTTTTATAAACCCTTGCATGGATTAGGGTTTCCCTATGAAAAAATATATATGGAAGCCAAAAATATTTATGGAAATCCAATTACATTCAATCATATATTTAATGAAAATCAAATCATAAATTAGCTTACCATAAATTGGAAATCCAATTATATGGAAAGTTAATATATGAAAGATCCAATCATAAATATATAATTAAAGTCAAAGATAAAAATCTAATATAATATTTGCTTACCATAAATGTGTTGACACAAAGTGGTCACAGTCAACCTTATTCTGATAATCGTCAAACATCAGATAAAAAACACATATGAAGCAGATACTCGATGCAAAGCATATCTACTCCGTCAGTACTAAAGTCAGACTCTGCGATAGCTATTGGTTTCTATTCAACTGTAATCTTTTATTTATTTGAGTTTAGGACTGATGTAAGTTGAGTCGCACTGAAAAATCCCAAGTACCTATACCCAGATACCTAGTCCACTCAAATGAACCAAATAACCTATCCACCAAATTAAGCCACATTCATTTACAAAGTCTACCATACTTAGAGACCGAACTTGGGCCGAACTCGTACCGAACTCGGACCTAACTCGGTTTTCCTTTTGGTATGAAATCAACCAGTTTAATAGCTCCTGAATTCTTGGCCCAACGGTTGAAAATTTGAATTAAACCCTGACCGAATTTTGGCCGAATTTTGTTAAATATGATTGAAATTCTTTATTCTAAACAACTCAACCATTCTTAAGTCTTCTATACTATTGAGCAAACCCCTAAAGCCTTATCCTTCCCATCTCAAAGAGCAACTCCCTAACCTTCCTAGTGCCAAGTGAGATCTCGGTCTAGAAGTCTTCAGAGTTGTAAAGAGCTTTGTTCCAACAGTTGATCTCTCTATCAAGTTGTGAAGTTGTGAGACTTTGGATCAAACCTTGTGGTTGTAAGAAGTGACAAGCTTTCGGATCAAAGCTTGTGATTCACTATTGGTGATTATAGTGGATACAACTCCGAGCTTGAGTTCTCGGGAGTGGACCAGTCCTCTTAGAGGAAAACCAGTATACATCTTAGCATTTACGTTTTCTCTCTCTCACTCACTGCATATATTCATAATACTGCTAGTAGTATTGCTTACACATGAGATATATTCTAATTGCTAGTAGTTGATCACCATTGCATGTCATAGAATTATATTTTAACAAGTGATTTTATTCCGTTGTATATATAAACTCTACTCACCCCCCTCTAGAGTTGCCATACATGGTCCTACAATTGGTATCAGAGCAAGTACTCTTACATTGGAACTATTACTGATATCAGTTGCCCTAGAATTGGTATCGAAGCAGGTACTCTTACATTGAAACTATTACTGATATAAATTGCTCCACAATTGGTATCAGAGCAGGTAGTCTCTTAATTAGTTTCTAATCCCAAATGCTCTTTCAATTGGTATCAGAACATGTGCTCGCTTTATATAGATATTACTGATATAAATTTGCTTCTCAATTGGCATCAGAACTAGTACTATTATAAATGAACTATTGCTCCTCAATTAGTATTAGAACAAGTTCTCTTGATTATCAGATTAACATCCAAAGGGTATAACATATGGCAACAACAAGATCACTATTTCCCATCAATGGTGAAAGCCAACTCCTTGATAAGCCACCTTTTTTTAACAGCACTAACTATTTATTTTGGAAAATACATATGAGTAATTTTCTAAAATCTCTTGGCTTTAACTTGTGGACTTATGTTACTAATGGTTATAAAAGAGTTGACAAAGCATATAATGAATATACTAAAGATTAAAAAAAGCAGCAAGTAATGATGCAAAGCTAATGTATATGATCTACTGTACTCTAGGAGAAGACGAATTCAAACTTATCTCCAAGTGCAAAACATCATATGAGATATGGAAAATGCTGAAAGCAACCTATGGAGACAATGAAGAAGTTGAAAAGAACCTCATGATATTGCAAGCTCGTATCAAAATGAAGAAGCTACAAGTACAAAGAAAGATGCAGACATTCAATGCAACAATGATGATAATAAGGAAGAAGATGTTGCAAACTTATGCCCAAGTAAAATTCTAGCAATCAATGCAAGCATCCAGTACGAGAATAACAAAAATCTTCAACATACGACTGACTTGTGTTTAATGGTAAGCGAGGTAAATGCTGACTCACTAACAAAAGATATTTCGTATGATGAATTATCTGATGATTTTAATAATTTATTTGAAGACTATAACAAGCTTAGAAATAACTATAAGCAAGCTCGAAAAGATATCAAATCTTATCATCTTAAAAATGATCAACTTATTTTCTTACTTAAGGAAGCTAGATAAAACTCCTCTTCTGATGAATCAATTAAAATCTCCAAACTTGAGCTTAGCTTACAAGAAGCTCTTGACTGCTTTGATAAAAGCAATCAAGAAAATGCTAAACTTAAGGAGGACTTAAAACATAAAAAGGAGAAGTACTCTAATACCTCACTTAAGATAGATGCTTTTACTGCCAAATATGATAATTTATATGCCAGCTCTAAAAAGTTAGAGATTAGATTGGAAAAACAGGTCGTACAACCTACTATTCAGTCTAACACTAGACACATGGCTAAACAAAAGATCACTCATAATAAGACACCAGCAAGCAAACCAAATGCTTCACACTATCATGCATGTAGAACACAACATACTTCACACAATCATGCATTCTATTACAAATATCTACGCAAGAAATGTCACACTACTTTACATACTCATCCTTCTATACCCAACACAAATGCCTATGCTATATGTTATTATTGTGGTTTAAAAGGACATATTACACTTCAGTGTAAGGCTAAAAAAATGGTTGATATGAATATGTATAAGTGGATTCCTAAAGCTAACAAACATGGATCCAAATCCTGGATACCAAAATCTTGTTCTAATCATATAGGTGGAATGATTTGCGGCAAGACATAATGATAAATGAGAAAGTTGGTGATTGCAAAAAGCCAAATGGATATTCTCATAAAAATTGTACCAACAACGAAAAATGACTATTAAGTCATTATGGTAACACAAACTTTCATATCTATAGTAGTATATTTGTTCTTAAAACTGTGTATAAAGAAACTCTTGTTAAATAATTCTTCAATATTATGCTCTAAAGGTATAAAAATTATTGTTAAAAAGCCAAAAGGGTCATTCTGTCAACAAGGTACGTAAGTGTCTTTGGACCACCGCTAGCTGGAAATCGGCCCCTACAGCTAATTAATAATAACAAAAAAATCTCATTGGGTAATAATATACAAAGAGCTATTTACAAACGTTTCCTAAATACAATTATCATTCATTCAGTAATTGACTGCTATAATTTCTGTTAAATGACTTGCCTAAAAGCAATGACTGATAAATAGCTTGTCATAGTTATAATATATTTCATACTTGTATTATTATAAGATCACTTATATATTTTTTATATAACTATTATAGCATTCTACAAAAATATGTTTTCAAAATCCTGAGCTATCAGAACTCGGACGGAGTTTCGTCCGAACTCGGTCCGAATTCGGTTCAAGTATTTTTTATATAACAACAGCAGCCACATATTTGATCTCATTACTGCATCCTCCCAAACCCTTCTTCTCAAAACCGAAAACAAACCCTTTCCTCCCAAACCCTAGTTTTATGATCTCCTTCCACAAAGGCTTTTTCTCTCTCAACTTGAGATCTAAGGCTCTTGGTGATATTCTTCTTCATCCCCTTCAATCTTTTCAAGGTACAATCTTCACATTCTCAAACCCTAATTCATGGCTCCTAAATTTGGAAAAAATAAGAGAAAAGCAAATGAGGCTTCCTATTCTCATCCCTCTAGTGGTGATTCTATATATTCCTTATTTTCTCCTAATATTCCAAACCCAGGAGAATATGATGATTTTATTTTTTACTTCTATTGATGCCTCAAACCTATGGTTCAATGACTTTGTGCAAAGGAATATTTACAAGGGCAATCCTATTAATTTTACTACTTTTTATGCCCAAAAATCTAAACTTGTAGAATTACATCTTCATCGTCTAGTCAAAACTAGAAAACCCATATATTTGAATGCCATTCGCATATTTTATTGCAATCTATCTCATGATCAATGGTCTATCTCTTTGAGAGTGGGTTGAATCGACATTGAATTTGACGATACAACTCTGGGTAAAATTCTTGAAATCCCTAACGAAGGAGATGCCCTAATTGAGATCGAAAAACTCAATCTCAGAGATGATATCACTCTTGACTCTTTTATGGACATACTTTGCGTCCCACATCCTTGTCCTGATGGGAAGTTTCGTGCTCGTTATTTTAACCAATACTTTTACGAACTTCACTGTATCATATACTCTGCTATCATTCCCAAGAAAACCTCCAAAGATGATATAACCTATAGGGAGATATATGCTTTATATCACTTCTACACATCAACTCCCTTTAGCCTTCCTAAAACCATGATTCAGCAGATGATTGACTGTTGTAAACACAAACATCAACTTTCTTATGCCATGTATCTACCACTCATCTTTGAGCACTTTCACATTCCTATGGAAGAACCCATTTATCTATCTGAGCCAGCTTATCTGACCAAAGCCTGCATGATTCAGCCTATTTCTCTTGTTCCTGATGAGGACGACTCATCTAGATCTAATTTTGATGCACCAGCTTATCCAGCTCCCTCTGCTCCTACCACTACTCCATCATCCTCTGCACAGCCTGCTACTTTGGTCTCTATCCAAAAGATGTCCCGCAAGCAATTCAGGTTGCAAAACGAGATGATAGCTGTTCAACACCAGGAGCAGAATACTATGATTATCACTCAGCTTCGCGACTAGTCTTATCGCACCAATCTTCAGGCTCACACTTTAGCCAACTCCCTAGCAGATATTCATTATTACCTAGCCCATCATCCTACTGCACCTCACCCGGTGGCTCGTGATCCTTCCCGTTATGGCTACAAGATCGATGATCCATTTGTTCAGCAGTACTTCGAGCCTACCGGAGCATACTTGGACAATCACTCGCCTGCTGATGCTGTTGATGATGATTTTTGATAGTTTATTGTGGCTATGTGGATGTATTAGTTTTTCTATTTTCGTGTACTAGAAATATTTGCTTAATTGTTCGTAAAACTTTTATGCTATCTATATATTTGCCAGTCTTGTTACTTATTTTGATTAAAATAATGCATGTTCTGATTAATTTATCTTTCTAATTTATCATAATCACTCGTTACGGGAGAGTTTTTCCACTATGATATATTGACAAAGGGGGAGAAATAACAAAATATGAAAACAAATGTGATAAATAAAATATTTCTATTATAGCTGATGTATAGTTGATACATATAACTGCGATATATTTTATTGATATATCTGCATCTAATTTTACAATAAAGAAATATCAAGTTACAGGTCTTTTAAATGCTCCCGTTCAAAAGAAAGATCTACTTACGGGAGAACTTTTTCTACAAAGCTAGTTTTCAACAAAATGATCTACGTTCAAAGAAACTTCATCTAAGTCTCAACTATTTGTATCAAGGATACATCAGACTTACCATATGTGTATTTTGGCATAGTTTGTCATTTATCATAATGGGAGAGTTTGTTGACACAAAGTGGTCACAGTCAACCTGATTTTGATAATCATCAAACATCAGATCAAAAACACAAATGAAGCAGATACTCGATGCAAAGCATATCTACTCCGCCAGTACTAAAGTCAGACCTTGCAAAAGCTATTGGTTTCTATTCAAATTTTATTTTTTATTTATTTGAGTCCAGGACTGATGTAAGTTGAGTCTCACTGACAAATCCCAAGTACTTATACCCAGATACCTAGTCCACTCAAATGAACCAAAGAACCTATCCACCAAATCCGGCCACATTCATTTATAAAGTCTACCATACTTAAAGACCGAGCTCGGGCCAAACTCGTGTCGAACTCAGGCCAAACTCATGCCGAACTCGGACCAAACTAGGGTACCCTTTTGGTATAAAATCAACCAGTTCAATACATCCTGAATTCTTGGCCCAATGGTTTAAAATTTGAATTAAACCCTAACCGAATTTTGACCAAATTCTGTTTGCCTACACCTTATAAATAGGTTTGGAATTCTCCATTCTAAACAACTCAACCATTCTTAAGTCTTTTATCCTATTGTGAGCAAACCCCTAAAGCCTTAACCTTCCCATCTCAAAGAGCAACTCCCTAGCCTTCCTAGTGCCAAGTGTGATCTCGGTCTAGAAGTCTTCAGAGTTGTAAAGAGCTTTGTTCCATTAGTTACTCTCTCTATCAAGCTATGAAGTTGCGAGACTTCGGATCAAACCTCGTGGTTGTAAGAAGCTGCAAGCTTTCGGATCAAAGCTTGTGATTCACTATTAGTGATTATAGTGGATACAACTCCGATCTTGATTTCTCGGGACTCGACTAGTCCTCTTAGAGGAAAATCAGTATACATCTTGGTTTTTGCATTTTCTCTCTGTCACTCTACTGCATATATTCATAACACTACTAGTAGTATTGCTTACACATGAGATATATTCTAACTGCTAGTAGTTGATCACCATTGCATGCCATAGAATTATATTTTAACAGGTGATTTTATTTTGCTGCATACATAAACTCTGTTCACCCTCCCCTCTAGAGTTTTCATACATTGTCCTACAAAATATTCTAATACACGACTCTTGATGCACTTTCCGAGCTTTTTTAACATACGGATGGCGCTCGTCGCACTCTGGGGTATTCTCCACATAGGTTTGGAACCCCACCCACTCCAACAAATCTCCGCCTTCACAACTATGTGGAGGGGGTCGTCATCCCGACGATCCGTCTGCAGTACTCCAACTTTTTTCTTGGAAGAATCTTTGTGAATATATCTGTTCTGTTGTCATCTGTATGAACCTTCTCAAGCGTCGCTTCCTTCTTTTCCATAACATCCCGTATCCAATGATACCGGGTCTCAATGTGCTTGGACCGGCTATAAAATGCCTAGTTCTTCACAAGGTGAATAACGCTCTGATTATCGCGAAGCAAAGGATACTATTCTTGTTTTAGTCTAATTTCCTACAATAGCTTCTTCATCCACAGTAACTCCTTGCAAGCCTTTGTCGCTGCAATGTACTCTGCCTCTATCGTCGACAAGGTAACACACTTCTGCAACCGCTACTGCCACGATACAGCTCCACCAGTAAACATTATCACATAGCCCGAAGTTGATCGTCTTATGTCTACATCTCCAGCCATATTAGCGTTGGTATATCCAACCAGCTTTGGCTTGTCACCACCAAAAGAAAGTCTTCAATCGACAGTACCCTAAAGATATCGTAGAATCCACTTGACCCAACTCCAATGTACCAGGATTGGAAGTATACATGCTAACTGTGCCAATTGCGTGAGCGATGTCTGGCCTCGTATACACCATAGCATACATAAAACTTCCCACAGCTGAGGCATATGGAACCTACTCCATATCTTCCTTCTCATCCTCGGTAGATGGATACTGCTCCTCAGTGAACTTAAAGTGAGCCGCAAGGGGATTACTTACTTTCTTCAACCCGTCCATCCTGAAATACTGAAGTACTTGGTGGATGTACTTCTTTTGGGATAAGTGTAGCAGCTTTGACTCTCTCTCTCTCTCTCTCTCTCTCTCGGCTGATCTCTATCCCAATAATAGTCTTTGTTGCCCCCAAATCCTTTATAGAGAAAGTTGCGTCCAGTTGGCGCTTCAACTCCGCTATTCTAGTGGAGTTTCGACCCACCGATAGCATATCATCAACATAGAGCAGTAAAATGATGAAATCATCCTGGAAAAAGTACCTCACAAATACAAAGTGGTCCGACGTCTTCCGTACGTAACCATGCTCCTCCATAAATGACTCAAAACTTTTTGTACCACTGCCTCGGAGCATGCTTCAGACCATACAAGCTCTTCCTCAATTGGCAGACCAAGTGTGACTTGCCCTTTAATAGAATCCCTCTAGCTGCTCCATGTACAACTCCTCCGCAAGATCACCGTGGAGGAATATCGTCTTCACGTCCATTTGCTCGACCTCCAAGTCAAAATTGGCTGCCAATGCTAGCACCACCCGAATAGGCGACTACTTGACGACTGACGAAAAGATCTCATCATAATATATGTCTTTTTACTGACCGTAGCCTTTTACTATCAGCCTCGCTTTGTATCGAGGACGAGTAGCATCATCTGTCTGCTTCACTCTGAACACCCATCTCTTCTTCAAAGCCTTCTTGCCCTTTGGCAACCACACCAGATTCTAAGTAGAGTTAGCCTCCAAGGAACTTATCTCCTCCTACATGGCCTCCATCCACTCTTACATGTGTTCGTCTTCCATAGCCTCTATAAAACTTTTAGGTTCTCCCCTGTCAATCATTAGCACATACTCACCCAGTGAGTATCTCGTAGAAATTGAAGTTATGTGGTGAAGAAGTGATAGGGCATTCCATGCTAGAGAAAATATTCACAATATTTTATGCGACTAATATGAGCCTACATCAGACGTATAGGGAGAGAAAATTTAAAAAGTATTTCGAACTCATTATTGTCTTACTCGTGGCCGAGAAAATAATGAGTTATTAATTAAAAACCACACTAGTAGACCAAATGGGTCTGCACCAATTCCAGCTGAAGTGAATGCGACTAGTGCTAGAAAAAATGTGACCAATACTAGGGGTCGAGGAAATCATAGAGGTACATGGACGCCGTAGAAGCAAAAAAATAGCTACAATCTGGGTCCAAGGAACGATACACAGTTCAAAAATAAAAGATTTAATCCTTGAAGAAATAATGCCCAAATTTTTAATTCAGCTGCTCCAACTGATATTTGCAAACATTGTGGAAGAGCTGGTTATTGGATGCGAAACTGTCGCACCTCACAAAAGAAAGTAGACGAGTATGAAGCCTCAAAGGGTGTGGAGACTAATCTCATGGAGGGTACAACACACATGGATTTTAATGATTTCTTCCAAGATAAGGATGTGAACACAATTTTGGAAGACCAGTTCAACGCCATGATAGGCGAAGTTAATGAATAGTTATTGTATGCTAATCTACGTTTATTTACTTCCCATTTTGAATAAATTGGTCATTATATGATCAATAGTCTAGGTAGTTTACTTTCTTTGAAGCATTTTTATTTAGATTTAGATCAAGTTATAATAATTGGCAATATGCCAAGTTTAACAATTTAGTAGCATATTAATATATTACTAAATTTTATTTTTGAAAGGTATGGACAATGATAATGGCATATGCTTGATAGATAGTGTAATAACTCATACTATATTAAAAACTAGAAAGTTTTTCATAACATATGCCTCAAGCACTGCCAAGGTGACCACCATTGCTGGACCAGTACAGATTATAGAAGGTTATGGTAAGGCCGATGTTGTGTTGCCAAATGGAACACACTTAGTCATTCAAAATATATTATTCTCTAGTAGATCTAATAGAAATCTACTCAGCTTTAGAGATATTTGAATGAACAAATTTTATGTTGAAACCATGAACGATGATAGCAAAGAGTATCTTTGTATCACCTCTAGTATTGGAAGCAATAAGCTCATATTAGAAAAGTGCAAGTTATTCTCCTCGGGGCTATATCAAACTACTCTGAAGGTAGTAGAATCTCACACCATCACTAGCAAAAGGCTAAAGGATCCAAGGAATCTAATCCTTTGGCATGACAGATTGGGTCATCCAGGATCGACTATGTTGAGAAAGGTCATCAACAATACCAATAGGCATAATTTATCATACCAAAGCCTTTCCTTTCCTACTGAACATTTGTGTGTAGCTTGTTCACAGTGTAAAACTTATTACAAGACCTTCACTTCTCAAAATAGCTTCTGAATCACCAATATTCCTTCAGAGAATACAAGGTAATATTTGTGGACCAATTGATCCTTCTAGCGGACCTTTTAGGTATTTTATGGTTCTAATAGATGCTTCTAGTCGATGGTCAAATATTTCCTTACTCTCATCTAGAAATTTTTCCTTCTCCAAGCTACTTTCTTAGTTGATTAAGCTTAAGACTCATTTTCATTACCAACATGTTAGAACGATTCGATTTGATAATGCAGTTGAGTTCACTTCTCATACTTTTGATGATTATTGTGCTTCCATAGGAATAGAAGTTGAATATTCTGTCCCTCATGTTCATACCCAAAATGATTTAGCAGAGTCCATGATTAAGCTTTTTCAGCACATAGTAAGACCTTTACTCATGCAATCAAATTTACCCGTTTCAGCTTGGGGATATGCCATATTACATGATGCTAAATTGATCATTGTTAGGCCAACTTCATATCATGAATTTTCACCATCACAACTTGTGACATGCCATCAACCTAACATATCTTATTTGCGTAAATTTGGTTGTGCTATTTATGTTCCTATTTTTTCTCCTCAGCGCTCTAAAATGGGACCTTAGCGCCGTTGAGAAATTTATATTGGTTTTGATTCGCCCTCAATTATTAGATATTTGGAACCTTTAACTGGTGATATTTTTACTGCTAGATTCGCAGACTTCCATTTTGATGAGACTAAATTCCCGCTGTTAGGGGGAGATAAGAAAGAAAATAATGTTCTTACAGAACCATTCACCACAAATAAATGGCATGAATTATCATAAGATAATCCCACTTTGTCTCATATAGATCATCGTATTAATCAATGTGAAACTGAGGTACGAAGAATATTGTATCTAAAGGAGATTGCAAATCAAATGTCTGATGCATTTACTGATACAGTTAAAGTGATTAAATTATATGTGCCCGCTGTAAATGTGCCAGCTCGAATTGATATCCCCATAGGAAAAAAATAGCAGAGTGGGTTATGAATCTACTGTATGCCAGAAGCATGGTAGACCTATAGGTTCGAAGGACTTAGTCCCTATAAAGAGAAAATGCCCAAGTAACGCTCTTAAGAAGGTTACACATAACGTTCAAGAAGAGGTTATGAATGACAGATCTATACTCTATAAAAACCCAGAAGAGATTATTTTCATAGAAAAGACACAAGACCAAGAGGAGGCTCATGTACCTGAAAGCAAAGAGATCTCTATGTTTTATACATATACAAGAGAAGTATGGGATAGCAAAGATATAACAATAGATGAGATATTCTCATTCTCGGCAGCTACTGAAATATCTAAGGGCATTGATGACACTGAACCACGTAACATCAATGAATATTGACAAAGAAAAGATTTGCCAAAATGGAAGGTTGCTATTCAAGCAGAATTGGATTTCCTTAATAAATGTGGTGTGTTCGGACCTATACTACAAATACCAAAAGACGTTAGACCGGTAGGTTACAAGTAGATGTTTGTACGAAAGCAATATAAAAAGAATAAAATCGCTTGATTTAAGGCACGATTAGTGGCACAAGGGTTTTCTCAGAGACCCATGATTGATTACGAAGAGATGTATTCTCCCGTAATGGATGCAACAACGTTTCGTTATTTGATAAGTCTGACAGTTCAGAAAAAGCTAGACATGAGACTTATTGTCACACCCCAGAACCAGAATACTGGAGAGCGGAGGAGTGACTCAGCCAACCACACATTATAGAATACTGAAGTAAGCCACAATATGCTAAGGTTGTCAAGAGACAAGGGGTGCATGCTACAATCAAGTCACCTAGGGTTAAGAACATCTATGTCTCAATTATCAACCAAGAAATAATAAGAATGAACATGTAAGATAAAGCAGTTAGGCGTCACTGACGCTCTATCAAAATGATCATAAAACTAGTTATACAGGATGGTACACTAGTACATTGTCAAGAGTACATGACAATAAGTCAGCCGTGGTCTGAATAATATACAATCATGTAGATGAACTAATGTCCAGATAAACCGGCTAGCAGGTGTCGTCGGCTAAACGCCAAAAGATAATGTAAAATGATACTCATAGTGGGAAAGAAGAAACCCACTCAAGTTCCTCGACGGACATCCTCCTGGTGTGCTCCATCGGTCAGTTACATGATAGGGTCCTCGGGCTCTGCTTCTAAACCTGGCAAAATAAAACCAGCGGGGTCAGGCCCTGATAGCAAATTCCACAAAGGAGCACAAGAGAATAAAGCAAAAACTAATAATAAAATAGGATAATCCATGCCATAACTACAAGTGTATGACCTTTTATCGGAGTAGTAGGATACCCCTACAACCAAACAAGGATAAGAGGTGCCGCACTACTCCGAGACAGGGTAGGACTAACCAATTATGAAAACGATAAAGATATAATATATCAATATAATACAGGACACACATGTCATAATACAAGCTAAGATATAGATATAATATACAGTTTCGGTACATGACCTATTGTGACACATTAGCAACCCTACAACCAAATAAGGATAATGGTTGAACCGTCACACCACAATAGTTCATGTCCTTAGACTACCAGTATATACTCGTTTAATCGGCCAATCAATCCTACGGCTTGATACGTGGAGTCTGGGTTATCCCAGAGGTATTATGCATATAGGAATCCTCAGATCGAACCAGGTACTAGCAGGGTTAGCCGAGCCACAAATCGTCACATAATACATAGTAGTATGCACCGGTCCTTCGTAAGGCCACCGTGCTAAGATCGCATAGAACACATAGTATAATATAATAATCGGATATTGCCATCCACTAATAAGGATTTAAACAATATTTATGGGGACTAGCCTGCACACCCTAATTCTGATGACTGGAGGTGGCTAGTTAGGCACTATCTCGAGATTTTATTCCTTTCCAATGCTCTACAAGTTTTAGTTGCCTAGTTAACCCTACTATTAGTTAGAATCACATGGTGTGGTCACATGTTACTCTCCTTATGTGTCGTACCGTAGTACGGTCCATGCTAGATATAAATCCACTTTGTCACTTGGAAGTTTAATTTAGATTCACCCTAGCGTGATGCAACAATCAATCAAGTCCTAGCCACGCTTTGGTAGTTGACCTACATACCATGTCCATGTTGGAGAATTAATATAATAATACATATATAGCGTGGTGTAGGAGACATTCTCGATGCACAACCCAAAACATGTAATCTCATGGCACGTAGCAAGTTATGTCGTACCTCAGTGTATATTTATAATACATGTACACGTAGCACATAGTAATTGTATCAGTACGAATACAAGAAATTGGGTCGAATCACCAAACTTACAGTTGGTCATATAAGTGTTATCACATGGGGATACTTGGTCAAAATATAATCTCCTCAAATCAGGTACACCGACTATCGATCAATGACTTTGCCGCCTAACTTAGTAAGGGAAAAATATGAACCACTATGGAGCAGATCCACAATCCTTGAACTAAATAAGGACTGGGATTGTAGATCATCTCCGGAGCAGAACTACGTCCCTCACTCTATCCGACGAACAAATGATAAGTTAATCTACTAATTTGAGTTCACTTTGGGTTGCCACATGGCCTACTACAGCATATAATCATACTATGCACATAGTCAGTTCTAGTACATAGCCAGGTCTAACACAGTTTGGTTACTAAGTCCATTTCTTCCTTAGGATCAATAACAAGCAATTGTCAAGATCAACCACATAGAACAAAGAAATATTTTAAATAAAATAATTAAACTCAAAAAGTCATGGAACATGTACATAGATTAATAGGGTCGCATAGGATCACATGTGCGCATGAGAAGTGTGTAAACCCCCTGATTTTGCAAGAATATTAAACTTGGATTTTTCACAATTTCTGGAATTTTCTGGGATTTTTTCTGTAATTAAAATCAGGGTTTTAATTATTAAATAATTTTTAATTATTAATAAATAATATTAAAATATTATGGAAATAATATTTTATGGTATAGAATAAAAAACTGGACTTAGGATAATTTTTCTGGAATTTATTGGGCCCCGGACCTATTTTTAAATCACCTAAAACTATTATTATTTATTTATTCATTTATTTATTTATTTATTTGTTTATTTATTTATTTAATTATTTAAACTGGAGCCCAGCCCACCTAGCCCCGAGCCCGGCCCAAACCCGGACCCAACAGGCTCGGCCCAACCCGTATAGCCATCGGGTCGGGTCGGGTCCGCCCGACCGAACCCGCCCGACCCACGACCCGCTAACCCGCCTCTCTTCCCCTCCCCGTACGAATCGGTCGCCCCCGCTCCCGCCGGCCGCGCCGCCCGCCGCGCCACGCAGGCCATGCAGCCCCGCACCCCTCGCAACGTCCCCCTCTCCCCTCCGCCTCTCCCGGCCAGCCCCGTCCTCGGCTTCCCTATTAAAACCCTCGCCGCCTCCTCCAAACCCCCCCGGCTCTCCGGTCACCTCCCTCCTCCGCCACCCTCGCCTGAGCTCCGCCACCTCGCCCAGAACCACCACGGACCACCACCGCCTCGCCGGCCAGCGCCCAGAACTCCAGCGCCACCGCCTCCCTCTACCCTCGCCGCTGCCTCCCGCCCCGACTACCCAGACCCCCCGAGCCGCAGCCCTCCGGTCGGCTCCGCCCGCCTCCCAACGCGCCGCCGCCACCAGCCAACGCCCCAGCTCCCCCTAGCCGGCCTCCCCCACCGCTGTGCCACCATCTTCGGTCGCCTGAGAGCCTGAACCCTAACCCTAGGGTCGGACACAGGACACCGTGTCCTCGTATCGTGTCAGACACAGTAAAACCCCAGTTTCTGAGCCCTGTTCAGGTACTCGTAACTTTCTCCTCGCTGCCCCGTTTCTGATTCCGTCTTTTGTGTTACGAAGCCTGCATGACCCTCTCGGTGCCCGTGCAACCCGCTCGGGGCATCGCGTCCTGTGGTGATCATGAATCGCGATCCAAAAACAGGAAAAACAACGACCCGATTCACCCCGGAACTGGGTACGCCCCGCCAAACGGGACGACTTGTTCGTACGCGGTCTTCATAGATACGTGCGCGTCATCGATACGGACGTATAGGATTTCACAGAAGTCGATTCGGGTGTGCGTGCACACCGGGATCAACGCGTATCCGCGGACACCGTCCCGTATCCGCCTTTTCTGAATCATGCCCTAACTTTGTGTATACATGTCGGATGGAAACAAAACTTGCGCCATCGGACTCGTAGCGATACGCTGGTCTTGTGACCCAAGTTTGGTTCGATTCCGAGAACGTTGACGAAATCACGTGTCGTGGGTCCCATAGGCCCCGTTCGACGGGCGATTTTGTGATCGACTCATCGGAATCCAATTTTGGAAGTTCCGTTGGGTTCGTATCATCGTTCCTGACCTGTTGACACTAAGTTTGGTGAATTTGGAGACCTTTGACCCTGACACGTTTTTTGGTGCAAAGCGGGCCTACATGTGGACCCCGTTTTGACCGAAATTGCCGTTTTTGCCCTTGTCTCCAAATTGGACTCAAGGACAGGCGTTTCTAGCTATTTAATATCATCTGAGCATGATGGTAATGTTTATTTCAGCATCCGGAGACATTTCTGGAAATTTTCCCGAGGACAGAACCGTAGTTGTAATCCAAACATCAGGCAAGTACCTGCACTTCAAGTTTATTCTTTATATTATGATAATTAGTTTCTTGTTCTACTAGCATCATTGGATGATTACACTTAGTGTTAGGATTTGGAGTTCATGTCTTACTTTTCGTGTCGGGAGGGAGAATACTAGGAGGCATGTAGTTTACCCTTCCCCTGTCCTGACTAATAGCTGTTGGTACGCGACTGTACCATCAGCCGGATACTCGATTATTCCTGACTAATAGTCGTCTATGACGTGCCGGATTAGCCTTATAACCCCCTACATGCCAACTATATATTCTAAATACACAATTTCACACACATATAGTTCCTGTTGTCTTGTTGCAGTTCCATTTTCTTGTCTCATTATAATCATGTTTTACTCATGTCTCTAACTTATAGCATTTAACTCTTAGTTAATTTTACTACTTATTATGCATATTATTATCATGATACTTAGTCAGTTTTTACTACTTGTCATAATTATTTAGTTTAAGCTTTGTTGTGTATTGGTACTTTGCTCCTTTCCTGACTGGATCCGTTGATATTAGGCGATGATGAGGACTATGCTCCCACCTTTTATGGCCCATATGGCGTAGCAGATGATACTTTTGAGGAGCCGGTTCCCACTCAGGAGGCTACTTCTGAGGAGTAGTTAGCTAGTTAGTTAGTATTTTTCTTTCAGCATAGTAATCGGGTTTGTCCCCGATTTATCTTCTGGTTCTGTAATAAACTGTGGATTTGTTGTCACATTTTGTCTTATGAAATCTTAACATTCCTATTTCCTGTATTATCCTTGCCTATTTATTCTTTTGGATGAGCTAGATTTAAATTACCTGTGAATATGATCTAGACAGCGTACTACCGTCGACACTGCGGCGTAGGCTGGACGTACTCACGAACCGGTGCCCGATTCATCTGGGTGCGGGTCGTGACACATTTTTATGGTGGCCCATGCAGGTCAACGACTAAATTGTTCAGTTTCAACTTAGGGACCGAACATGCCTGCAATAAGATAGGATAAGTTTTAGGATCTCATCCACTTGCTTGAATCGTTCTTGACATCTATCTCGGATTCAAATTAATTCCTTGACTTGCATCCTGCCTTGATTCCTGTGCGCCTCTTATCGTTTATTTTGGATGCAGAATAAAGGATCTATCAGCAAGCAACGAGATTCCTACAAGATCACCACGAGATGCTGTGGTAAATCAACAAGCTCTACCAGCACCCGAACTGAGACCACCCTTGGTACCACCAGCAGCACTCTCCAAGCAAGCCCAACTACAGTAGAGGGCACCACCTCAAGGACGCGGACAAGCTTATGCGATGACCGTGGAGAACGCGCAGACTCTTGGAGTAGCTAATGCGTGTGAGTGATTCGTAGATACCGTTTCTAGTATTGTTTAGCTCGTGCCTATTGGTTCGTGACCTCAGCCCCAACCTAGTAATTTTGAACTTGCTAATAACCTGGTATGCTTTTATATTTGATAACTGTAGAGATTGTAGAGTCTTTTGTTATTGTGCTTATTGTGTGTTGTTTCGTGAACTTGAATAATTTGTACCTCCTTCCATCATCATCTAGCGCACTTAATTTTGCTGTACTTGACTTATGATGCTATTCTATAGCCTAGTTTTGCAAGCTTACTCTTTATCGGGCTTGTTCATGACATATGTGTTATTGGGGCCTGATCAACCTCACTAATACAAGTGTCTATTCAGAATTAGTGTATTACGGTCTGATCAACCTTAGTGCATTTTGGTTCGCACTTCGTACAACTACTTTACGTGGATTGAGATATATAGTTGGCTAGTATACTTGCCCTCTAAATATGTCCGAGCATATCGTATCAGTTACATAACTGTACTAATACGAGCATGCGAACAAATGATTACCAGAATAGAATTTCTGTCCACAACAGCTTGACAATTCCCATTTTGAATTCTTTAAACGCCTTGATCCCGATACTTCTGTTCTATCACCTCACCCTTGAACTCTTTATTATTGATCTTCGTCTTCCCTTATTTCGGAAAGACGAAACCTCATGCTTGGTATAAGTTTGATACACAGAGAATACTAGATATGTCCCATAGGCCGATCACATACTTAAGGATTATCCTTTCGTAATTAAGGACATATCATATGTGATATGATCGGCGTTGAAGTTTCGAGGATTGAATGAACTGAGTAAACATATCAAGGAATATTTTCTTAAGGTATATAGCCTTATGTGATGGATGGGTAAATTTTAAGTTGGGTAGCAGTGCATTGTCAACTCGAGATAAATTTCTTTTAGATTGTGACCGAGTAATATTAGATTGGGAGAGGTTCAAGCCATTCTAATTTTGAAAATTTAGAGAAAAAAAATTTTGAATCGTGTTGGACTCGAATCACTTCTAGAGGAAATTATGATAGTTAGAATCGTGAGGCAAATTTATAAGCGTATGCAAATCTTGAAGATGTTATATGGACTTAATTTAAAATCTGCCTGTGGATAATTTGAGAAAGTAAGAAGTGATAACCATAGGTTAAATTTGATTGGAACAGTAGTCATCTTAACCTTGAAGTGATTGCAGTGGATATGATTAAGATTTTAATTATCGCAAGGAGATTGCGATTGACTTGCCTTATGTACATGAAGGGTTAACAAATTATGGCTTAATTTTAATTTTGAGGACAAAATTTTTATAAGTTGGGTTGATTGTAAACCTCCTGATTTTGCAAGAATATTAAACTTGGATTTTTCACAATTTCTGGAATTTTCTGGGATTTTTTTCTATAATTAAAATTAGGATTTTAATTATTAAATAATTTTTAATTCTTAATAAATAATATTAAAATATTATGAAAATAATATTTTATGGTGTAGAATGAAAAACTGGACTTAGGATAATTTTTCTGAAATTTATTGGGCCCCGGACCTATTTTTAAATCACCTAAAACTATTATTATTTATTTATTCATTTATTTATTTATTTATTTATCTATTTATTTAATTATTTAAACTGGAGCCCAGCCCACCTAGCCCCGAGCCCGGCCCAAACCCGGGCCCAACAGGCTCGGCCCAACCCGTATAGCCATCGGGTCGGGTCCGTCCGACCGAACCCGCCCGACCCACGACCCGCTAACCCGCCTCTCTTCCTCTCCCCGCACGAATCGGTCGCCCCCGCTCCCGCCGGCCGCGCCGCCCGCCGTGCCACGCCGGCCACGCAGCCCCGCACCCCTCGCCACGTCCCCCTCTTCCCTCCGCCTCTCCCGGCCAGCCCCGTCCTCGGCTCCCCTAATAAAACCCTCGCCGCCTCCTCCAAACCCCCCCGGCTCTCCGGTCACCTCCCTCCTCCGCCACCCTCGCCTGAGCACCGCCACCTCGCCCAGAACCACAACGGACCACCACCGCCTCGCCGGCCAGCGCCCAGAACTCCAGCACCACCGCCTCCCTCTACCCTCGCCGCTGTCTCCCGCCCCGACTCCCCAGACCCCCCGAGCCGCAGCACTCCGGTCGGCTCCGCCGGCCTCCCAGCGCGCCGCCGCCACCAGCCAATGCCCCAGCTCCCCCCGGCCGGCCTCCCCCGTCGCTGTGCCGCCATCTCCGGTCGCCTGAGAGCCTGAACCCTAACCCTAGGGTCGGACACAGGACACCGTGTCCTCGTGTCGTGTCGGACACAGTAAAACCCCAGTTTCTTAGCCCTGTTCAGGTACTCATAACTTTCTCCTCGCTGCCCCATTTTTGATTTCGTATTTTGCGTTGCGAAGCCTGCATGACCCTCTCAGTGCCCGTGCAACCCGCTCGGGGCATCGCGTCCTGTGGTGATCGTGAACCGCGATCCAAAAACAGAAAAAACAATGACCCGATTCACCCCGGAACTGGGTACGCCCCGCCAAACGGGACGACTTGGTCGCGCGCGGTCGATACGGACGTGTGGAATTTCGCAGAAGTCGATTCGGGTGTGCGTGCACACCGTGATCAACGCGTATCCGCGGACACCGTCCCGTATCCGCCTTTTCTGAATCATGCCCTAACTTTGTGTACACACGTCGAATTGAAACAAAACTTGTGCCATCGGACTCGTAGCGATACGCTGGTCCTGTGACCCAAGTTTGGTTCAATTCCGAGAACGTTGACGAAATCGCGTGTCGTGGGTCCCACAGGCCCCGCTCGACGGACAATTTTGTGATCGACTCATCGGAATCCAATTCTGGAAGTTCCGTTGGGTTCGTATCATCGTTCCTGACCTATTGACACTAAGTTTGGTGAATTTGGAGACCTTTGACCCTGACACATTTTTCGGTGCAAAGCGGGCCTACATGCGGACCCCGTTTTGACCGAAATTACCGTTTTTGCCCTTGTCTCCAAATTGGACTCAAGGACAGGCGTTTCTAGCTATTTGATATCTTCTGAGCATGATGGTAATATTTATTTTAGCATCCGGAGACATTTCTAAAAAATTTCCCGAGGACAGAACCGTAGTTGTAATCCAAACATCAGGCAAGTACCTGCACTTCAAGTTTATTCTTTATATTATGATAATTAGTTCCTTGCTCTACTAGCACCATTGGATGATTATACTTAGTGTTAGGATTTGGAGTTCATGTCTTGCTTTTCGTGTCGGGAGGGAGAATACTAGTAGGCATATAGTTTACCCTTCCCCCTGTCCTGACTAATAGCTGTTGGTACGCGACTGTACCATCAGCCGGATACTCGATTATTCCTGACTAATAGCCGTCTATGACGTGCCGGATTAGCCTTATAACCTCCTACATGCCAACTATGTATTCTAAATACACAATTTCACACACATATAGTTCCTGTTGTCTTGTTGCAGTTCCATTTTCTTGTCTCATTATAATCCTGTTTTACTAATGTCTCTAACTTATAGCATTTAACTCTTAGTTAATTTTACTACTTATTATGCATATTCTTATCATGATACTTAGTCAGTTTTTACTACTTGTCATAATTATTTAGTTTAAGCTTTGTTGTGTATTGGTACTTTGCTCCTTTTCTGACTGGATCCGTTGATATTAGGCGATGATGAGGACTATGTCCCCACCTTTTATGGCCCATATGACGTAGCAGATGATACTTTTGAGGAGCCGGTTCCCACTCAGGAGGCTACTTCTGAGGAGTAGTTAGCCAGTTAGTTAGTATTTTTCTTTCAGCATAGTAATCGAGTTTGTCCCCGATTTATCTTCTGATTCTGTAATAAACTGTAGATTTGTTGTCACATTTTGTCTTATGAAATCTTAACATTCCTATTTCCTGTTATTATCCTTGCCTATTTATTCTTTTGGATGAGCTAGATTTAAATTACCTGTGAATATGATCTAGACAGTGTACTACCGCCGACACTGCGGCGTAGGCTGGACGTACTCAAGAACCGGTGCCCGATTCATCTGGGTGCGGGTCGTGACAAAGTGCACGCATGAATTGCCGCATGGGTCATGCTGCATGCACTGATTAGGCGCATGAGCAACTGGCCGCATGGACTCGCTGACCGCATATGTCTCTAGGTCGCATGGACTGCTTGCCGCATGAGGCAGGTGCCGCATAGGGATCGGTACCGCCTAGCGTCAAGGCAAAGTCCACTCATTGGAACCAGTGCCGAAGTGACGTACATTAATTGCGTATAAGTGACATAAAGTATAATGTGACATAAAGTATGTCAGAAAGAAAAGACAACCATAGAAAGATGTGCCAAGGTTGCACCAAAGTTTAGAGTCATGCGTCCAAGAAAAGGTGGCCGCATTCTCTGCTTATCGCATAAGTTCAATGCTTCATGGAGTGCCTTTTGGACTTAGCAAATTTCTCATTCGTTCAACAAGTGAATACACAAGGTGTTCAATGGCACTTGTGTAAATCAGCAGTCATGCGTCCAACAAGATGGACACATGATGGTTGGCTATGTGACAAAGAGTCCAGCTGCATAAGGATCATGCAGCATGGAAGTCTTGGTCGCATATTCCGTTGGCCACATGAGAACTTCGTCTTCTCCAGACAGCAAGTCCAGCCATGGCGAAAAAAGCCCAAAAAATTCAAAAATTATTTTCTTCATAAAACTATATTTTAAGTCCAAATTAAGTGAAATAAAAGCCAAATGCTCGAAATGGAATGCTCTAAAATAAGGAACAACTAGTTTTCGAAAACACTAAGTTTTAGTAGATTAAAACCAAGGAAACTCATAGAATAATAAAAATCCAAATCTTGAAACTCAGATCTACAAAAATTTATACATCAAAATCTAAAACTCCAAGAACTAAATATAATCCACAACTCAAGGAGAATATTTTTCATCAACCACATTTTTAAAATAACATATATATAAAAATCCAAAAATCTATGGCTTCACCATTATAAGCAAGATGTACTTGCCTTGGTGGGCTAACAAACCTTTTCCTAGAACCAAGTCTAGGGCTAGGGCTTCGGCCAAGGGGATCTCTTGAGGGAAAGGAGAAGAAGAAAGAAGAAAGAAAGTAAAAATGAGGAAGAATGAGATAGGAGAGAGAAAACCACATATATATACCAAGTGAAGAAATGATGTTAGACCTAGGATTAAGTCACGACACTCTCCAACCAATCTCAACTATCCAAAATAGGCTTAGTGGTTCCAAAAGTGAACCGAGTCTGGTATCCATCCTATATACGGGTCCTAGCACGGGTCTATGGCAATTGCCAAGATGTTCACTACTGGTCTCGGACAGTCTCCCAATATAATTAAATAAATACAACATAATTAACAGGAACCTACAAGTAAATACAGCATGAATACATCTACATGAAAATTTTTAAATATCACAAATTTAAGAAATACCAAATCTGAAAACGGGTGTAACACTTATGGATGTTGTAACAGCCTATCTATATGGTGATTTAGATAGCGATATCTATATAGAAATCCCAGATGGATTTAACCTACCAAATTCAAAAGCTAAGAACATGCATTCCATGAAGCTAAGACGTTCATTGTACGATTTAAAGCAATCCGAAAGGATGATGTACAACCTTTTTAGTGAATATAAGGGAGGTATATGAGAATAATCCTATATATCCGTATATCTTCATAAAGAAAACTAAGGAGGGTTTTGCTATAGTTGCAGTATATGTCGATGACATAAACTTGATTGGGACAAGACATAAAATCAATGAGACTGCAAACTATCTGAAAAAGGAGTTCGAGATGAAAGATCTCAGAGACATGAAATATTGTCTCGGATTACAAGTTGAGCATTGCACTAATGGAATTTTAGTGCATCAATCTAAATATACAAAAAATATATTGAAACAGTTCAATATGGATAAAGCTCATCCACTTAGCACTTCAATGGTTGTTCGATCTTTAGATATCAATAAAGATCCATATCGTCCTAAGGACGACAATAAAATGATGGTAGGACCCAAATTATCGTACCTTAGTGCTATTCGGGCATTAATGTATCTATCATAATGTACAAGGCCAGACATATCATTCTCTGTCAATCTATTGGCTTGATATAGCTCTCGCAAACATTAGAATGGCATTAAACATGTGATGAGATATCTTCGTGGAACTACCGATATGAGATTATTTTATACTTGTGGTTTATCTGACATCGTGAATCTAGTTGGCTTTGCATATTCAGGTTATTTATCTGATCCCCATAAAGGTCGTTCACAAACTGGATATGTGTTTCTTAATAGCAATGCGGTTATTTTTTAGTATTCAACAAAACAGACAATTGTTGCTACCTCCTTAAATCATTCAGAAATATTTTCTCTCCATGAAGCAAGTAGAGAATGTATTTGGCTTAGATCGTTGATTCAACACATTTGTAGCTCTTGTCATATTTTTCCTACCACAGATACTCCAACTGTTATTCATGAGAATAATGCAGCATGTATTGAACAAATTTAAGGTGGATTTAAATGAGACAGGACCAAGCACATCTCACCGAAGTTTTTCTATACTCATGAGTTTCAGAAGAACTTTGATATTGATGTCCAACAAGTTCGCTCAAGTGATAATCTTGTAGACTTGTTCACCAAATCGTTGTCAAAGTCAACTTTTCAGAAACTAGTTCATGGAATTGGAATGCGACGTCTTCATCAGTTGACTGTTCAGGATCAACATCATCAGGGAGAGTGATTATTTTCAGGAGGAGATACATTTTGTATGGACTATAAACTCGTTGTACTCTTTTTTCTTAGTCATAGATTTTTTTCTATTGAATTTTTTATGACAAGGTTTTAATCACTTAACATTAAGCGTGTCCAACACTTATCTAAATCATCCTAAATATTTTACTCTTTTCTTTCGCACAGGTTTTGTCCTAATGGATTTTTCTGCTAAAGTTTTAATGAGGCAATAGGCTTAGAGATGGTGGTCATCCAAAGGGGGAGTGTTATAACGTGGGTTACTAAATGATTGAATTTTTTACTTTGTATTTTAGTCTCACATTGGATAGAGATTATTATGACACCTTCAATAGGTTGTATAAATAAGACCTTAAGACCTTTGCCTCCCACTATGAGATTACACTAATAAGATATATTCTCTCCTATTTTTTTTTTTTTTCTTCTACGTTTATTCTAACAGTCATAAATTATTAAATGTGTTTTATGAAATTTTTTTTTGATATATCCTTTCCACCGGATTAGAAATTAAGCTTTTAAGAAAAAAAATTGAATCTTGTTCATCTCTACGAAAATCTTCCATCGTAACCAATATGTTACGATTCGACGGACTTGATGAAATTTTGTTCGAGAATCGGTTAGAACTGGGCTTAACATCGATGAAAATGCCTAAAATGTATGCGAGAGCAAGTGATATCTAGATCCTTGGAGGGTGGCTATTGGAATGGTGTAACATGTTTTCTTGCTCCTTGGAATCTTTTTATCAATGGCTCATTGAAGATGTAACACAAAGTGGAGATCGAGATGTTGTCCGTTCTTGTTTGTTGCTTCCTTCCCTTTAGATACTAAGAATAGGCAGGCATAATTGGTCATGAAGATAGTGATGTAACATCAAATGTTTTATTTATTTTTTCCCTTGGCCTCCCCTATCTAGCTAGGACATGTTCACATGGGCATCCCATCCTCCTCACCCACTTGAAACAACCACTCCATTATGATGCATGCATGCCCACTATATGTACAACTACTAGTCCAAAGTCTTGAACCTAAATGACCTTTAATTATGGCCTCCCTTCGTCTCTACTTAGTTTAGTAGCATAGTCACATATGTTGGCATTTTGTGTTCTCTTTGATGAGGTCATAGTCACATGTGACAGGGTGATGCTTTTCTATAAAGTCTGATAAATTTGAATGAAATCAAGGAATGAATGCTGTTGTTGTTGTTTTCTCTTGATTCATATATAAGTAATAGGTGAAAGGCTCCATTCAGTCGAATCATTCAAAGAATCTAGTGTCCTGATCAGATAATGGAAATATGACATCCTTGTCTAGACTGGGTCCACAAGTACATTAAATAATTGGATTGAGAGACACCATCATCTGCCAACACAACCTTTTTCTGAGTTTCAGCAAAACAAGGAAAAACGAAAAAAAAAAATGGTAAACCTCTGACTGCTTAAAATACAGAAAAAAAATAAAAAATGGTTGCACCTAGTTTTAACTAAGTTAATTGTGCCAACCAATAGCTAGGATATAAGTTACTATGATCTTATCTTTATCATAATCTTTTTAAGATCTTATTGTAATCTTGTTAAGTCTATGGCTTTATAAATAGAGAAGTAAGGAGATTTCACACATAGAATTACACACCAAAATTTATCTCCCTCTCAATTCTTAGTTAGATCTTTGACTACAAACCTTTAGTTAATATTGACGATAACACATTATCAACACCATTCTCTATGAAATTCATCCATGTAATTAGATGTAAAAATTATTTTTTCTCTCATGATCTAAATAAGTTTTCTAAGAAGATATGTTCCATCGACCTCCTCCATGATCGACAGTCCATTAGCAAACAATGGTTTATAAAATCTTGGTTTTCATTATTTTGATCCGTTGGATCATATCCAAAAATGGCTTGGAACATATGTTATATTCTAATTTGTAATGATTTTATTTTCATGTAAGAATTCTGTCATTTAATTAAACATCATAGGCGTAACAGACGCTAAAAGCAACAGACAACCAACCTTAACGAGACTAACAATACCCATAGCATCGTCAAATGACGCTAAATGTGCATGCACATAATTTCGCTAGAAGTATCATAACAATACGCATAACATTGCAAGAATCAATGCTAAGAGTGAAAAAAGCATCACTAGAAGCAATGCTAATAACATGCAAAACATCACTAGAAGTGGCGCTAAACAACAAGCATATAATCATTGTAGTATCAACATCACCATAAGTAAAGTTATCGATCATCTAAGACACAACCTCTCGGTAGGCGAGAATAACATAATGCCTAGCTATAGCACTAGTATCATCGCATCGATAAACTTTGTTAGAATCAAATGGCAGCCTTCGCTTCCCTAGGAATAATTGGGTTGAGGACACTCCATTTAACAAAACCTTTTTCTGAGATTTGGCAAAAAAAATATGGTAGACCTTTGACTACTTAAAATACCGATAAAAATAAAAATTTATTGCACCAGTTATAACCAAGTTAATTGTGTCCACAAATAGATAGGACATGAGTTATTCTCATGTTATCTTCATCATAATATTATTAAGATCTTATTGTAATCTTGAACTATACTATACACCAAATTTTTAATCATAGTACATTACTTTACTTTCCCACAGGCGGATAGCGGAAATCGAACACACATTTTCTCCTTGGCAAGGATTAGGATTTCCGTCTTGTTCTTGCTTATTGGAAGGAAGAATTGGACTCCTTTTCTTGGACCACTTTTCATCAATGGACTCCTGACATATGCGAAGGAGTGCAGTTTGCTCGACAAGTTCCTACCTCCATATCTATCTCTGAGATGTTAAGTCCATGGTGTCACGCCCCGACTCCGTAAAGTCGATAATCGTTACCCGGGCGTGATGTCGTTCGTGTCTAGGTTGTGCAACGCACAAGGGAAGAAGATAAAACATATGGTTTTCATAGAAAATACAGAGTCGCAGCGGAAGATTTTATATAGTCATATGAAACATTCAGAGTATGCAAAACGAAGCTCTTTTATTGATAATAGCAGCGGTTACAAATGTTTGAATAGTCCCATTGAATATGCCAAGTTGGCTACAACACTCATTGATCTCTCTTGCTCACAAAAGATTCTATCGTTCTATACATCATGTCTTCTTATATCTAAGTTAAGGCCTCGTACCTGAGAACCTGAAAGAGGGCGCCCACAAACGTGGGTCAGTACACAACTTCTACTAGTGAGTAGGATAACCCACTCTTCTTGTCACGACCCGCACCCGGGGTAAGGGTACTAGTCAGAAACAACGTCCAGCCTACGCCGCAGAATTGGCGGTAGAACGCTATCTAGAAAGTCTATCTAATATAATGAACCACCAAAAGATAGTGTACTCAATCACAGAACTAAGATAGAATGAACACGAATCAAATAAGAATAGAATAGTCATCAACTCATGAGTTTAAAATAATACATCAATGAGTCTGAAGAGTAACAAAAATAAGCTGGAGACAAATCCAGTACAAAAGAATACTATCATACTACAAGCTACACTCCAGGGTCAACTGTCTCAGTTGGGATAAGTCCCTCTTGAGCCAGGGTCTCCAAATCTAAACCCACAACATCCAGGGGTCCATAATAGGTAGGGTACTCCTCAGTGTCATCTGGAAAAATATATCCAGTCAGGAAAGGAGCAGAGTACATCTCTAACAGCAGTTCTAATCCATGATAAAAACTATATAACAGTAAATAGCTGTGGATAAACAAGATGCACAAAATAGATACAAGAGATATATAGACAATAAGAAAATACTGGAAAGAAATACAATAATGAACAATATGCCAATGAAACAATAATACTAATGACTAAGTGTGTGAGTACTAGCTTAACATGTGATCGGCTTGGGCAAGATACAATGCGGCCTGGCTAATCATACGTGCGGTGCATGATCAACACTATTCGCTTACCAATACTTTATTCAATAGGGATTTGATCACATATCTATACTAATACTCCCCACCCCCAACTGGTATAATAGATCCAACCACGGTATGCTATGGCACTAGATTCCCCAAGAAGATAGCTAGTCTCCACGAGAATCGGTGTCTGTACATGTACAAGATAACCAATGAAACAATACTTGCACCATATACACCATATACCAAGGAATAACATCTCATGACGAGATCCGGATATACCAATCCGTGTAACCATAGTGTCGAGAGAAACATGTAAATCTACACTAGATACAACGAACATAGAGGATATCATAAATGAGAAACTATCAGAGAATGTACTCGCCTGAAATCCAAAGAACAGTCTCACAGATGTCTGACTCGGTGCCTCGAAGACCAAGATATGGAATACCACATTAAAATAAGGTCCCGAAAAGAGAACAAGTCAAACTAGTCAACTTCTAGGTCAATAAATAAATTCTAAGTCAAAAGTCAACTATGGTCAACTCTAAAGTCAACTAAAGTCAAACCAAGGTCAACCTCACAAGAAATCTATATAAATAATATAGAAATAAAATACAACAATTTAGGAATAAAAATTAGATCCCAAATCATACTCACACAAAGTATACTACTAATACAAATAATATATACCCTAAAATAATATATATACAAACCAATATGTATACAAATAACATAATATATTATTACAAATATTATACAAAACACATATATATACACATATATATATATACAATAATAATATATAAAATATAATTTAAAACTGCCAAAGCGTCACTGAAAACAGGGAGTTAAAAATACAATTTAATTAAAACAACTTATAGTGACAGTCTCAACTGTCACAGAAAATGTCGCAAAAGCCACTGTGTAATAAAATCCACTGCTGCTGCATTGGTGACAGTTAATCAACTGTCACCGAAAACTGTCGCCACTGCTGCTAAGATCCTGCCTGCAGCATTAATGACAGAACTGTCATTAATGCACAGTGGGCTACAGCGGCTGCTGCTGACCCGCCTATTTAGCGACAGTTTCACTGTCACAAATCCACTGTCACCAAAACAAATAAAAATATAAATATATATATATATAAATATATATATGCAATAATAATCACAATATATATATATAAATAAATAATTATATACTTATATATATATGCACATATAAACTTATAATTAAATACCAATAGTTACAACACATGCACATATTAATGTTCATATTTTACATGGCTAGAAGCACATCTAAAATATATACATTAATATACAAATAATTACATAATAATTATAAATAATATAATTACATAATTAAACACATAAATATATTTTATAAAACATTTATGTATAATTTATACTATTAACATAAGTACATATATAATTACATGCAAGAAAGCTACATATTATATTTGTACATTATATTAGCACACACAAAAATATATAGATCTATGCTACAATAATTACTATAATAAATACACAAAATAAATATATAATATCTATATATATTTACTAATTATAATTGAAGAATTTAAACCATACATAATTAGATCTATTCAAAAATCCACACAATTGGAGAGTATCACACCGTATCCCACTAGATCTAGGATACGCATGTGACACGAGTCCAACACACAACCAATTGTACCCCGAAGGATACAAACAAATCACAAATAATATTTATGAATAAATCAAAGTGTCAAAAGTAGATCTATGTGTCCGTGTCAAAATACGATATGTTCAAAGCCCCGTGTCGGAGGGAAAACCCCCAAAATGACACGTATCACCAAATAGTTGGGATACGAACCACATGTACCAAATTATGGATACGACACTAGCCCCAAACACATAAGCTCATGTCCAATTGATCTATATGATCAATTGATACACACAACAAAATGTAAATTCAGAATTCCAACAAAATTAACACAAAAAGTACCATAACTTTCTCCATGGGTCTCCTATGAACACAAAACAAAGTCCTATGGGTAATACATACATATAGGTTGATTTTACATGATTAAATCTCAGATTTAGAAGCTATTTAAATGGGAAAATCTAAATTATACCTATTGGGAGATGGATTTCCAATAAAATCTCCAATTGAGAAGAACTTGCTTCCAAAAGTGTAGATCCTTGCTCCTCTTTGTAGATCCTTGCTTCCTTCTTCTAGATCCTTGCTTCCTCCTTCTCTAATGGTGAATTAGGAAGAATTTGGGATGAATTTGGTAGGGAATTGGAATGGGAATGGAGGGAATTTGGGAGTGGAAATTCTAGATCTAGATTTGGAATGAGAATGAGAGGAGAGAGAAATTTCTCCCCTCTTTTAATAGGCCGGCCTTGCCCCTCTCCCAAGCAATTGTAAAATGTCCAATGTACCCCTTGGGGCCTCTCATGAAGAAATAATTAAGGAAGGAAGCTTCTAGTCTAATCACTTAATTAATTTAATCCATCTCCTTAACTATGGGCTTTCTAAATGGGCCAAATCTAACTATTTAATTCATGTTGGTCCATGGGTCCAAACTACACTAGTTGGGTCCACTAAAATAAGTCCAAAATAATTAAATAACATCCAACAACAATTAAATAATACAACAAAAATTATTTACCATGCACAATATTTATTTAAATAGGAAATTACTAAAATACCCTTTTTTCTAAAATGTGGTAGTGACACTTCTGAACCGACACTAAGTTATCATGGCAAGCATAAATATTATAGTAATATTTCTATTTAGAACTTAGGTAAATTTCAGTTCATTGAGGCATGCATTGAAAGCAGTAAGCCAGGTTTCGCATGTAAATATTTCAGTTATGAAAGCATATTCGTATTTGAATCCCTTAAGCGGATAAGCATGTTATTCAAGAATCTCGTTTGGTAACTAATCATGTTATATTCGAATCACATCATCTCGACCGCTAAGCATATTATATTCTTATCGCGTCTGTAACGCTTAAAATACGTTGAATTGCTTCACTTTATCCGTGGCTCTTACCATAGCCCGATTTATACTACACTTTCCCGATACAAAGTAGACGCCGTGTGCCCACCCTTGCATATGACAAAGTGCATACCTTTTATCTATATGAAGGTCATTGGTGATATTGTTGTCACCATGAAGGACTATTATGGGTCATTGTGGTAGTCCTCCCAGTCGAGTTGCGAGCCCTGTGGAGGTCCGCAATACCGCGTGCCATCGCACATCTTATCTTATTTTCTCCTAGGTAGACTCGGGTTCGGTGCGACCGAGATGTCAATCTAGGAAAACGGTTTCCCCTTGTGCACAAGTTGTCCATGACTATGCAAATGCATGAATTATTATCTATGACACAAATGCATGACACAGAGCAGAATAAAGTAGTATCATTTATGAACTTATGCAATATTTCCAACTTGTAAGTACGGCGAGGACCAAGTCCTACTAACCCCACTATATTTCCAACACATCTTCCTTTGTAAGTACGGTCGAGGAACTAGTCCAACATGCCCCACCAAATTTCCGTACCTTATTTCTTCCGTCCTCCAAATCATTATTCCGTGGAGACCCGTAGTCACCAAATATTATGAGGCACCTTGCCCTAATCAATGTTTCTGGTATATTCCGATTAGTACCAAGTAGGCACCCTAAATATTTTGATTAGTACCTAGTAGGCACCCTAAATATCCCAATTAGTACCCAGTAGGTACCATAAATATTCTGATTAGTACCCAGTAGGCACCCTAAATATTCTGATCAGTACCCAATAGGCACCCTAAATATCTCGAGGTACTGAGTCACCATGCCGCTTCTCGACAAAGTGTTCCATGGTGCCCTATCCTTGATTGATAGTTTCGTGGCGCCATTTTCTATTCGCCACAGTTGCATGATTTCAAACCACAACTGGATGCTTCATTTGACGATGCATTTTTATGATATTCTCGTGCATAGATGCACGTTTCCATCTTCCTTTCGATACTTGTGCGCTTTATGCACGCCTCAAAATACTTTGTTTCAATGTCCTATCTTAGTGTTAAATATAATTTTGACTTGTGTTTCTCCAAACTATGCACGTTGGATCTATGATATCGCTAGCATGAAATATTGTATTTTATTAAGCTTGAAGAACTAGAGAAGAAGGGTCAGGGCCTACTCATCTTTACTTATCTGCTTAGCCGTTATGCCGAGTTAACACAGCCTATCGCTCCACTTGAGTAGATACAGTCTATACCTAAATATTCGTGGTCTGATGCCAAGCACGATTTACCTAACTAGTATAACCATGCGAGCATGACGTGCTTCTCAATCGTTCGACCCGAGCGGATTCAAGGAAAACTGCACCATCGCTTAAGTCCCATTATCTCTGCACACTGATCTTAATAAATCCTCTGATTCCTTTGCACAATTTATGACTCCGTTCATCTGCCTGCATCGAGGTGATAAATCAAAACTCAGAAAGTTCCACGTAAAAGCTTACAAATGAAACCAAAACCCTAATCAATACTTGTTCCGGAATTCGTCTTATCGTAATGCAAGCAACTTAATAATTCGTTCCATTCTGACTTATGTTATGCAACCAACCCAAATGTCTCATTTCAATCCTACTTAGCGTAGTACACCGTGCAAAGCGAGGCATTACATAATATATCACTCAAAAAAAGGTTTGTCCTCGAACCATGACCCATGCTCTTTCTTTTTTTATAATACTGTATTTTTATTCAAATACTGCCTCAAAATTTATTGTCTCTCTTTTGTTTGCAACCCTTATACAATTTTTTTTAACTTCATATCGCTTTCCTATATATCAATTCGAGTTCAGCATATCCTTTAGTTTGGATTCGTACACATATTTTAGGCGTCCCCGAAATATATGTATTTCAGCCAAGCTTAGTGATAGCGAAGTTGGACAAGTTGCATATGCGACTCCGTTATCAAAATACCAACTATTTTATACTCCTGAATGAATCTGGCCATAGCATCCATTCTCGTTACTCATTTTCATACGCATTATTTCTGAACACCTAATTTTTTTGCCATAATTCTTTGCGCCCAACTTGATTAATAACCGCATCCCACCACTTATATGTTTTAAACCAAAAATCTGATATACGCATTACATCAAGTCGTTATGCAATCTGAACGTAACGAGTCTCCATAACACCTTCTCGTTCCTCAAATCTTTTGCATTAATAATCCCGCACATGCGTTGCGTCAAGTCCTTGCGCATCCAATCGCAATGAGTTTTCTATAATACACTTCCGTCTAACTGTTAACTACCTCTTGTCCAACTATTTCTAAAGATTTGCTGGATATGGACTGAGTCCAAAATATCCAAGAACTCGCTGTCTCAAATCACACTATCGCTTGCGCCATCTATTTCTTATGAACATCTTTTCGAACTGCCAACGCATTAATGTCTGAGATCGCCTTTGCTAGAAAACTTACCCAGACAACGTTCTAAGTCTTCCCGACGTAAGGGACTAGCTTAAACCAATCATTCCAATCTATCTCGTTCCTCAAAATACTCTGATATGATATCACACCTTTCCGCTTAGCGTTGAATGAATCGATAACAAATGCTAAGTATCATTTCGGTCCTTGCTATAAAATCGACGATGCTCAAAGGCATCATTCCATCTGACACTAATGTTTTACCAGACGTAATCCGACGATACATACTCTATCGAGTATGGAAATCACTAACCATCAAAATTTTGCTATGTTATTTTCCGCCAAGGCTATTCTATCGAATTCTGAAATTAATATTCGATCACCTAGACTTATCTTCAACATGCACCACTCAATATTTATCTTCGACGCAATTCTCTTATGCTTCATCTTCGGGTCATTCTATAGGTCTCCACCGATTACTTTAATTCGGCGGTCAAGTCTCTAGGGTCATCTGCCCAAAAGCTATGCTTTATAATTATGGATCATCAACGATGGACAGTTACTAAGAACCATTCTATATCTTATTCTAAAGCAAAACAAATTCTAACAAGTTATATGGGATCCTACCCAAATCTGAGAGTATATTTCAAATTCTGAAACACATCCACTACCTGCCAACATATTCCCTAACCAGGAAACATCTAGCCATCTTAGGGTTTGAGTCTATCTATCCTTTGATCGAGATCCGGGATACTCTATACTCAGCGAAACCATTCTCAATCGAACAGTAAATCCCGCTAACTCTATCATTCTATCCTGACTCCATCAAGTAAATTCTCGACCGATCGATACGACTTTGCGTATCGTTACTCGCAACTTCTGAATCATAGACATTACTATGTTTTATATCCTTTATCACGCTGCTTGATGGATATTATAATTCATACCGATGTCAAGTCCCGTCGAGTTTCCTTAAAAGTCCATCTATTAGGATCCTTGCTCCCATTTCGATCATTCCCGTCGCTATGTTAATTTTTATGCATTTCGTTCGTGCCACACAGTCCTGATAACTTGTACAAAATTTTCTGTGATAAGTTTATTCCAACTATATTCATTCTGATACTCCACGTCCATTTATATTTTGTAGGAAACTTGCCTACGCTCATTGCACCATCTCACTATTATTTGCCTTCGTCTATGCCTCGATCGCGTAACCTAGTTACCGATCATAAGTCACAAGCAACAAAAATCAAGTCCTCGAAGTTTTATGTGACACAAACTATTTCTGAACCTTTCATTCCCAACGAGTCCCTCTGCTCGGCCAATAGTTTCCTTGTGTTTGCAAATCCACGGACTAAGCTTGTTACTCCTGGATTTGCATCGATACATGTGCGCACCTAGTCGCTATTGATTTCCCTCGTGTTTCTTGACCAACTTTTTGTCTTACACTTTCCGACTTTTCGTCCAACATAACATTTGTTCGACTCCAGAGTCTATTCTCGATTATTCCAATATAATGCACCAAGAACACTCGAGTCTAATAGTGCCTTATAAATCCCCAAATGAATCTCGATACTACCATATCCGTTGCTGGAAAATCTATCATTGTCCATGCGATATATTTTGATGCACGATCTATTTGTGGTATGGCATATACCACTCAGAAATCAAGCTACTCTTTGTATCACACTTCCTCTGCCTCGATTCAACTTGTATTCCGAATTTATATCCCGTGGTGGTTCTACTGACCACAAACCTGAAGTTTGCTTACTTAAAGTCCGACACACAAAAAATCAGCCAACGTACACCATCACTTAATATTTTAGTGGATCTCGTCCGTTGCATCTCGTGCAATATTTTCTTCCCAAATTTTCCAACTATTACTCAAACCGTTCAAACCGTTTGTTATCGTTTCGATGTTACCACGTATATACTATCATTCGAGAGATCGACTTATTGTCCTGATGCAACAAACATAGCTCGAATCGTCTTGCTGCACGCTATGGAACAACGTCGCGCGGTGTTTCTCGGTATTACATTCGATGGATACTATAAGCAGTAAACACACAATAGTTCAAGTCTATATAGACTTATTGTATGGAACATCCATTGTAGCATCGAGTAAAGTCAAGAGTCGTTCGTTATATGAAAGCAACTTTGAATTTGTGATAAAATGAATGATTGTCCAAGGAAGTAAAATCGGACGCTCTGATACCACTTAGTCACGCCCCGACTCCGTAAAGTGGATAATCGTCCCCCGGGCATGATATCGTGCGTGCCTAGGTTGCGCAACGCACAAGGCAAGAAGATAAAATATATAGTTTTTATAGAAAATATCGAGTCACAGCGGAAGATTTATAGATTCATATGAAATATTCAGAGTATGCGAAGCAAAGATCTTTTATTGATAATAGCAGCGGTTACAAAGGCTTGAATAGTCTCATTGAATATGCCAAGTTGACTAAAACACTTGTTGATCTCTCTTTCTTACAAATGATTTCACCGTTCCATACATCATGTCTTCTTATATCCAAGCTAAGGTCTCGTACCTAAGAACCAAAAAGAGGGTGGGTGCCCACAAACATGGGCCAGTACGCAACTTGTACTAGTGAGCAGGATAATCCACTCACCTAAACCGACACTAAGTTATCATGGCAAGCATACAAATTATAGTGATATTTCTATTTAGAATTTTGATGAATTTTAGTTCATTGAGCCATGCATCAAAAGCAGTAAGGCAGGTTTCAAATGTAAATATTTCAGTTATGAAAGCATATTCGCATTTGGATCCCTTAATAGGACAAACATGTTATTCTCTAATCTTATTTGGTAACTAAGCATGTTATATTTGAATCGCATAAACTCGACCGCTAAGCATGTTTTATTCTTATCGCGTTCGTAACGCTTGAAACACGTTGAATTGCTTCACTTTATCTGTGGCTCTTACCATAGCCTGATTTGTACTGCACTTGTCCGAGGAAAAGTAGACGCTCATTAGCGCATCCACCCTTGCATATTGCAAAGTGCATACTATTTATCTATATGAAGGTCATTGGTGATATTGTTGCCACCATAAAGGACTATTATGGGTCATTGCGGTAGTCCTCCCAGTCGAGTTGTGAGCCCTCTGGAGGTTTGCAATGCCGCGCGCCATCGCACGTCTTATCTTATTTTCCCCCTAGGTAGACTCGGGTTTGGTACGACCTAAATATCGATCCAATTAAATGGTTTTCCCTTATGCACAAGTTGTCCATGACCATGCAAATGCATGACCCGAAGCAGAATTAAGCAGTATCGTTTATGAACTTATGTAATATTTCCAACTTGTAACTACGGCGAGGACCAAGTTCTACTCACCCCACTATATTTCCAACACCTCTTCCTTTGTAAGTATGGTCGAGAAACAAGTCCAACTAGCCCCACCAAATTCCCACACCTTATTTCTTTCGTCCTCAAAATCATTGTTCCGTGGAGACTCGTAGTCACCAAATATTCCGAGGCACCTTGCCCCAATCGATGTTTCAGGTATATTCTGATTGGTATCAAGTAGGCACCCTAAATATTCCGATTAGTACCTAGTATGCACCCTAAATATCCCGATTAGTACCCAGTAGGCACCCTAAATATTTTGATTAGTACCTAGTAGGCACCCTAAATATTCTGATTAGTACCCAGTAGGCACCCTAAATATCCCGAGGCACATTGCCCTTTTCGATATCATATTTTGCATAGACCCGAAGGCCTCGAGATACTGAGTTACTGTGCCGCTTCTTGACAAAGTGTTCCATGGTGCCCTATCCCTGATCAATAGTTTTGTGGCACCATTTTCTATCCGCCATAATTGCACGATTTCAAACCGCAATTGCACGCTTGGTTTGACGATGCGTTCTTATGATATTCTCGTGCACACATGCACATTTTCATCTCCCATTCGATACTCGTGCACTTGATGCATGCCTCTA
>JAYESA010000811.1:90000-93305 GCA_036927795.1 Iris macrosiphon
GCCTCCTCGACCGTCAACACATAAGCCCTGCCCTGCTGGGGTATCTCCCTCTGCTGGTGGGGGCATAATGCTGTGCCACAGATGGCCTAGCTCTAACTCTCCGATCCTGTGCTCCACCAAATGGAGGTACAGTGGGACAATCTCGCATCTGGTGAGCAGCGGATCCATAGAACAAACACACCTTCAGCCTCCTCCTACAAACATCCCAAGTATGTCCTGCCTTCCTGCAGTAGGCACAAGTGGGCACTCTCTGATCCTGACCCTTCTGCGCTGTCTTCTGCCCATAGGGGCGCTTAGCCGGTCCCGCACTACCACTCGCACTACCTGAATCATCCCTGCCTCTCTTGGACTTGAGCTCCAAGTCATCCTCTGCCCTCTGAGCGTCTCCTACTATCTGCTCGAAAGATGCCTCGCGGTCGCTCCTAGTCAAAGACTTAATCGCCATGACCAAGTCCTTGCGAAACTTCCTCGCCTTTGCTGCCTCACTCAAGCCCTCTACAAATCTGCCCAGACGGCAGAACTCCGCTGCGTACTCGTCCACCATCATGCTCCCCTGGACGAGGGCCTCGAACTGGCTCTCCAAGGCACTGAGCGCCACATCTGGGAAAAACTTCTCCTTAAAAAGCCTCTTGAAAGCCTCCCAAGTAAGCCCTGGTGTCGCGATCCTCGTATCAGTGTGATACCACGTCAAAGCGAGGTCGAACATCTGACTGCTATCTGCCTCTATTTGCATGCTGTTTGGAATCTGTGTCAGTCAAAAAATCCCCTCAATCTGCTCTATCCAGTCATCCGCGTACAAGATCCCTTCTGTACCTCCGAACTCCTTGGGCCGCATCCTCTGGAAGTCAATGATGCTTCCCGGCCTCGGATGCTGAGTATGATCTGCATGTGGCTGAATCTGTGCCACCCTATCCACTGCCGTCATTGCCACCTGGTGGGCATTCTCAATGCCCAGCCTTATCACATCTGCCTGACGATGGTGCACGTCCATCATCTCCCTGAAGAATGCAAACAACTGTGCGGTGTCTACTGGTACAGGAGGTGGTAGAAGAGGTACCACCGGAACGACTGGGGTAGTCTTCGGATCGACAAGTGGAGGAGGATCCCCGAGAGAAACAGATGCTCCCGATGCTCCCTCAACCGCATGAGTGGTGAGTGGAGCTGTAGCAGCTGCCTGAATACGAGCTAGACGAGAGGTAGCAGACCTCTCGGTGGCAACTGCTAAAATGGTATGATAGGATCGTGTCTTTGGAGGCATCCTGAACACAGATCAAAAGAAGTCAATATGGCACAAGATACGATATCATCATGGAAGGACAGTAATATTTCAAAAGAAACAATTTTAGAGTAATTAGAATAGATTAGAATTGTTCCTAGTCGTGATTGAGTACACTCTCATCCTAAATCCTATATCCTATAGAAGGCTCGCAGCAGTACAACTAAATCGTTGTACTACCACGACATCGCACTAATTGAGAATCGAGACCTGCGTGGGCCGCCACCAAAAATGAGTCATGACCCGCACCTAAAAAATCGGGCATGAGTCGTGGGTACGTCCAGCCTACGCCGCAGCATCGACAGTAGAATGCTGTCTAGGTCTACTATCTAGCTAACAAACTCACACAATCAATATAAGTACCTGTCAAGATCTCAACTCCAATCGGAGGAGCAATATGATAATGATAACACAAGTACTCAATCACGAATCTAAGCACGATAAGATAACAAAAAGTCTAACAATTGCAAAGTCTAAATAACTGCTACTAAAACAACAACAACATCGATAATAATAATACAACAATATCCTGAATGATATACAATACAAGGTCTCAATCCAAAACCAGGGACAAATCCGGTACCAAAAGCTAATAAACATACTGAGGTCCTAGTGATCCCGACTACCAACCCAGAAATCACTCCTAAACTAGGGGGTCCCTGTCTACAACATGGACAGGCTGAGGTCCATAAAATGTCAGACACCAATCCTCCGGATCCTCTGAAAAATATATCCAGTCAGGATTGGAGCAAGTACACCTCTGACAACAGTTTCAGTTAAATGATAAAAACTATAAAGTAGTTGTAGCAAGTAGCAAGGTGAAGAAAATAAAGTATGAACAAGAAATATACATATATCAACTGGTGCATAAAGGTAAAGATGCATGAATATCAGAAGCAAGATAATAATGACTGCAAGATACAAGAAATCTAAACTAAGAGCAAGTATGTGCACAAGAACGTATAGTGAGTCCAGCAAAAATAAATATAATGAGTCAAGTCCAGAAAGTATAAGTGAGACCAGTCAATAATGCAAGTGAGTCCAGACTAGAAAGAATGAACTCGTGTCTTTGAAATACCTGTTTCGACATGTAAATGGCTAGGGATAAGTACGGCTCACCGCGCATTGGGTGCGCGACTGCTATCATTCCAGATTAGACACGAGGGGGTGATTCCAGTGATTCCAGTTGGGAATGTTTACATGTCTACTCGAGTATTTCCCTATCCCGACTAGTACAAGTGAATCCAAGACCCGACACATAAATCAAGTATGAGTTCAGCCAGAAATATGAGTGATGCCTGTAGCGAGTCACGATATGATACCAGTAGGTGATTCCAGAATAGAGACAAGAAACATAAAATATACGTGTCGCAAGTAAATGAATCCATAAATACTAGTCCGTGTCGTACCAAAAAAATTAGAGAATACTATACTAGAAGCTGAATCATAGTAATCATCATATAATAGAAACTATCAGAGAATGTACTCGCCTGACGTCCTGAGCAACTGACGATCTGAACTGGCATCGCAAGAACCTATTTTGAAAAGCAAGATTAAACATGATTCTAAAGAATTAAACAGATATAAAATAACTAAAAATAAGCTTCTAGGGTTGTTCTAGATCAACCGGGTCAAACCAGTGAAATCTGGGTCATAAAGTCAACTCTGGGTCCAAAAAGTCAATCTTGGATCAAAACAAGGTCAAATATTGACTTTGGCGGTCAGCCGGGTCAATTACGGTCAACTCTAGGTCAAACTAGGGTGCCCCTAAAATTCTAGGTCAAAACTAGGCCATTAAGCTAATAAACCCTCAAACTCGCCTCCTTGAGATACCGGGATACCCTCGGTATCCGATACCTCAACCTACGCTATACGCCCCGTCTATACCCTCTATAGTATATACTAGCACGTATATATATATATATATATATATATATATAAAAGTATCGCTAACCTCATTCCTAGGCTAAAACCCAATATCTTGTCCCGATGCCCAATACCTTGAGTATCTCAAGGTATCTATATACTC